>JAYESA010000007.1:139899485-140076985 GCA_036927795.1 Iris macrosiphon
CTACCTTAGAACATAAGCCTTTATGTTAGCACGGGTTTAAGGGGTAGTACGAGGAGTAAAACCGTACAGGGACATTATCGGACGGCATAGTCTATAAGGAGAGTAGTGTAAATAAGTGAAGCAGTACACTACGAAGAGTATCTATTGATCTACTCGAGGCATAGTGGAGTCTACTTGCACGAAGCTAAGGTCGCATGCGAGGGTTAATCATTAGCCAAGTTTTATTTCTATGTTTTAACACAAGCAATAAAAGATGGGATTATTTCCTTAGCTAGGTGCGTTGTATTCTTTATTAGCATGCAAGGGATGATTCACCTAGCGACTGACATGTATAGTACATATTTTTAAGTGTGAAGGCTAAGCAAAGACAGGTTCATCGTAGCCACCCACCTTAATAATGATTGGTCTCGGTCGAGCGATACTCCGAGCGAGCCTTTGAAAGTCTAAGTCTGAACTCCTACAGGGCCAAGTCTGAAATTATTTTCCTCAAGCGATTCTTCTCGTAGAGCAAATAGGGTCGGGTCATTGCACTAGCGCCGTTTGAATCGGCTCTTCGTTTAAATGGAACGGATCATTACATAGTATGGTAGCAAATGTGTATTAGCAAGTGGTTCCAGTAGGTAGTAAAGGATTTGGGTTGATAGTTGTGGTTAAGGGTCGGGTTGTGTAATGGAAATATGTAGAGGGTAATGTTTATGTCAGGTTTGTGTTGAAGAGTTTATTAGATGTAGGTTTGTATTTTGTAGAGGGATAGGTTTGAGTTTTCCATAGTGTTATGACCTGCACCCGGTATAGGGGCACAAGTACGTGGGTATGTCAAGCCTACGCCGCAGTATCGGCGGTAGAATGCTGTCTAGGTCATCACTATCTAACTATCAATCATACTAATACAACTAGTTCTATCATGTACTCAATCATAATAATCTAAAGTAAAAATGAACAGGAAAGATAATTCAACAACATTCTAAAGAAAGGAAGCCAGACAAGATATGGAAAGTACACTAAACTAGATTTCTATGGTTGTCACCTCAAGTCCACGGTGTAAGAGCAGTCCTGTCTATAACATCTCTCTGACATCCCGGAATGGAGAACACAATGCTCACTGGAAAAAATATTATCCAATCAGGATTGGAGTGAAGTACAAATCTCAGAAAGTAACTCCAAATACATGGTAGAGCATATATGATAAGTAATAGAAAAGAATACAAGATAAACTAGCAATAGGAAATAAAATTGAACTAGAGTAAGCATGTAAAGTACTGGAAAGAAAAGAACATGCAATATAGAATAAATATAAGTAATAGAAATATATAATACAAGATAATGTTCCTTAGAGTACAAGTTCGTCATGTGATCAGCTTGGGTTGAACACGAATATATCACGGTAACTCGATTACACGTGTGATGTGCAATCGACTTATACACAAATAGAATATGACTTTGATCACATAACCAACTCTTACTCCCCCGCCCCAACCAGTACTCATGGATCCAAATACGACATGTTACGAACATGAATATGTGCACACTAAACATGAGCAGTGTGTGAACATGAAGTACATGATAATCAATACCCGATGCACACGATAAAATACATGTGAAGGAGTACCCGTTGAATACGGTAGGGGATAATATCTCATGACTGGATCCATTTAGTACTAGTCCGTGTAACAAAGTGTCAGAGTCAAGTATCACAGCCCTAGGGCAAGTAAATATATAAACTATCATGTAATAAAAACTAACAGAGAGATGTACTCACCTGGAATTCGAGATAAAGTATTAATCCGTATCCGTAATGGGGCCTCGACAACCTAAATATGGAATTAATACATCAATACAAGGTGTTGGAATAATAAATAGTTATACTAGTCAGTTTCTAGGTCGTTAGGCCAATTCTAAGTCAAAAAAGTCAAACTAGGTCAACTTTAGGTCAAACTAGTCAAACTTGATCAAACTAGTTATTTATAGGTTGTATGAGTCAATCTTTAGGTTATTGGGTCCATACACTATGTATCTAGGCTATACTAGCTATATTAAGATACTAGAGTATCATAGCTACCTAATAACATAAGATACACAAATATACAATATATACAAGTTACTCCTAATTAGTACTAACTCTAAATGAATACCTTGTCTTTGAGCCATCTTGGTCTCATACTTAGCTACCCTCTTGGTATTTAATACCAAATACCCCTTGGTACCTCACCCTCACTTACTACCTTGGTAAATTTTAAGGTAACACTAGGACTTAGTACTTAACCATACTAATACTAGTATACAGTATCTAGTATATAACTAATATCTAACTAACATACCTATATATACTAACTCACATCTCATGTATTAATCATATTCACTACTAGCACCTACAATTGACACACACACACCACTAATAACATTAACTACATCCAACCTTAGAACTAACCAATGCTAATCATAATAAATAACCACTAACTTAACTATTGCTAACACCCTACTAAACTAACTGATAACATGCTAACATATACCTCTAACTAAATAACTAATCAACCAACTAACAGATAAACTAACTAACATACGTATCACCAACTTACCTACTGTATGCATTTGTACTTAATTGTCTGATATCAGTTCCTACCTATACTGGTACCAATACCTGATACTTACTGTCACGACCCGCACCCGGATTTTGGGGCACGAGTACGTGGGTACGTCCAGCCTACGCCGCAGTATCGGTGGTAGAACGCTGTCAATGTCACAATGCTATCTAAATATTCTCACATGGGTATCCAACTCCATAAGGAGACACGGATAACAAAATATAATATGAACAACATACTCAATCACATAACTACAGCACGATATGATATCGAAGAAATAAATAAAATGCAACACAAGTCTAAATAGAAATAATCTAACTCAACAATAATATCTAAGTCTCAACAAAGTATGCCGGAGACAAATCCGGTACCAAATAATCTGCTAAAAGAAACTAACTAAATAACTAGTGATCCCGGCTAGACCTCCCGGAATAACAACTGAACTATAAGATCCAAGTCTGCAGCTACTCTCCCTGTGGTCCATAAAATGTCGGACACCAGTCCTCTAAGGCATAGTCTGGAAAAATATTTTCAGTCAGGATGGATCAAAGTACATCTCCAATAATAGTTCCAGTTAATTGATAAGGACTATAAAACAATAAACAGATGATGCTATATACTGAGAGAAGATAATGAATAAATGCAATGGCAAAAATAAAGAAACAGGCAATATAGGCAATATGGTACAGTCAGTGCATATATGAAATGAAGAGAATGTGGTACAATATCATATACGGGTGATGTAGTATATGAACTAAAATAGAGAACTGTAACTATTCTAAGTGTTTGAAATAGTAGCTTTGATATGTGATCGGCTTGGGAACATGTACGAGAGCTATATGGCCTGGCTAATCATACGTGAGGTGTATGATTAACACTAACATTATTCTATACTTGTACAAGAGGGATATGATCATATTTCTCACTAACTATTTCCCCGCCCCTAACTAGTACAGTGGATCCAACCATGACACGTCATGATACACGAGCAATATCCAATATATCATGTACAAGGTCTAAATATCAATGTCATGTACAATGTCAATACGATAACCAATGTAATATCTCATGACTGCAGATCCAATCTATATATTAGTCCATATAGCACAGTGTCAAGAATCAGATATAACATTTCTAGATACTAGAATTATAGAAATTATCAAATAATGGAAATTATCAGAGAATGTACTCGCCTGGGGTCCTTAGCTGGTAATACCAATATCCTGTTCCAGAGTATCGTCTGAATGATCCAACAGTCCTATAGACATATCATATGATATAATATTGCATCAGACATTACACTAGCACACACATAACACAATAAACTCATACACTACACTAGGGGTGTCACGTCTGTAGTTGCTGTGCAATACAGACAGTCAATGATACGATCTTGCTAGTACGTTGGTGTACATATGGCAGTCTTCTAATAATTTACAAGGTTACAGGTCAATGTAAATACGGGGTATCCGTAATTACACTCGGGTCGCCTAGTATATTTATAATTATATATATTATCAATTAGCATATATCATTAATTACTTATAATATATATATATATATATATATATATATATATATATATATATATATATATATATATATATATATATATATGTGTGTGTGTGTGTATACCAAATAATTACATACAAAATATGTATATGTGTATATACACTAATAGAATTTTATACTATATATATATATATATATATATATATATATATATATATATATATATATATATATATATGTTTATATATACATACCACTTATAGACATATATTAAACGTATACTAATTTGAACAATATATACATAGTAAATAAATAAATAAATAAATATATATATATATATATACTAAATCAAATAATATACATATACCTAAACGTATATTATACACATACGTACAAATTCTGAAGGAGGGCAGGAACGAACCTGCGCACGGGCATGACGTCGATGACGACGATGTTGACGATGGTTACGATTACGGCGATGATGACGAAGATGAAGACGACGAAGATGACGATGATGACGACGACGATGATGACGACGATGGCGATGACGACGATGCTACTGCTGATGGTATGGGGTGGTGGTACTGGTGGTGTAGGGTGGTGGTACTGGTGGTGTAGGGTGGTACTGGTGGTACTGGTGGTGTGAAGTGGTGGCCGGAGTAGAGGAGCTCGAGGTGGTGGTCGAGTTAGGGGTTGAGGGAAGGAGGCCTGGTCGGAGTAGAGGTCGGCGTTCAGCGGTGGAGGTTCGGCTGTTGTGGAGGCGGGTTGAAGGAGAGGGAGGTCGGGGAGGAACTCGGCTATCGTCGTGCTGGCGGTGGATGGTGGAACTGATGATGGCGGGGGTGACGTGGTAGTAGCAGGCGAGGAAGGAGGCTGTGGGCTCGTGGGGGAGGGCTCAGCCGGATCTGGTGGTGGTTGCCGGAGTAGGGGCCGACCGGGGTTGCAGTGGGTGAATGGGTGGAGAGAGGTCGGTTTAATGGTGAAAGAAGGAGAAGAAGAAGAAGAGAAGAAGAAGAAAATAGGAAAAAATCCTACGGTTGTGGGTTTGTGAGGAGGGAGGAGAGAGAGAGAGGGGGTGGGATTTTCTAGGTGTTGGTATTAGGGCCTGCTCTTGGGAAGGGTGTGAGAAGACATTAAATAGGGGAGGGTGAAGTCAAAAATATCCCCATTTTTGGAACGTGGTAGTGACAAATCTACCCTCCTTAAAAGAATTTTGTCCTCGAAATTTAAGATCCTCAATAGTAGTATTTACTTATTATATATTTTATTTTCCATCAAATTTAGATTCATCAAACCTATAATCATAAAGTAAATCCACATTGTTATTTCATAAAATTTCTCAAAATTCTATAAATATCATATTCCTAAAAAATCCTCAAATTTAAAATTAAATTCAATTCTTATCACAATCTCCTCCGAAATATTAAGTTAAACTAAATAAAAAATTTAATATCCAATCCTCTAATTTAAATTCAATCAATGCCTATTTATAAAATTAAAATCTTGTCCCAAAAATGTGAATTCAAACTCTAATCCATTAATCATCTTACTCCTCTAATTTAAGTCCAATCGATGGGTATAAAAATTTAAATCCTTATCCCAAAATTTTGACTTCAACACTAATCCATTAATGATCTTATTCCTCGATTTCTTTTTTCACATAATACTCAAACAATGTAATAGTTATGAAGTCTTCAAATACAATATTTAGAATATAAGCTTAAATTTATATCTTCTAGCCAAATAAATATACTGATCATCTTCTTAATTCCTCAAGTTTTAATGATAAATTTAATTATATTATAATCTTCCTTAAATCAATAAATCATCAATTCTGCCATATTAAATTCTTAACTCTTCATTTAAATTAATGTTTATCCTTAAAATTTAAGGCACATTGTCTCTCTTTGTTCATTCATAACCTACTCATTAATCTTCACTACGATCAACCCCCAACAATCAAGGTCCAAAAAAATTCTATCTACAGTCATACAACATGCAATCTAAGAAAAATATGTATGGTTATGGTCACTTTTGTCATGGTATTGCAGTTTCTGTTAGGGTGTACTACTAACTACATTCTAACAAGTAAATCATGAATACAAGCTATGGTACTAAGGAATCAATCAATCAATCAAATAGAAAGGGCAGAAGGAAAGAAAAGAACAGAAATGGCTAACATATCACCTGCAGTATCGGTCTCCTCGACTGTCATCGCAAATGCCCCACCCTGCTGGGATGGCTCCCTTCGCGGGTGCTGAGCAATCTGTGGTTCCACAGGTGGCCTAACTGGATCTCTATGATTTGGTGCTGCGCGTTGGCCGGGAAGAAAAGGAGCTAGAAGACAATCCCTCACTCGATGCCCCGTAGTGCCACAGTGCAAACAAAGTCCTAGCCTCGTTCTACAGCGCTTCCAAAGGTGACCTGGCTTCTTACAGAAATGACAAGTTTGCTGTGTCTCTTTCGGAGGCTGCTGCTGATCCTGCTGAACACGAACTGGTGCCTGGTACTGCTGTTGATACTGAAATATCCTCAGCTGTTGCTGAATATGGGGACTCTTGGCTGGTCCCGCGTTACCATCCATATCTCCAGAAATATTGCAACTCCTCTTAGGCCTGAGATCCAGATCCTCTTCTGCAATCTGGGCATCCATCAAGATATCCTCAAAGGTAGCGGTACGACGACCAGACGTGCATGACCTAATCTCTCTCGTCAGCCCCTTCCTAAACTTCCGGGATCGATCTCCTGGGTCCCGAATCATAGACGATACAAAACGGCTCAATCGACAGAATTCTGCAGCGTACTCGTCGACCGACATGTTCCCTTGGATCAAGTCATGAAACTGACTTTCCAAAGTTCCCAAGGCCACGTCGGGAAAGAACTTCTCCTTGAAGGTCTCCCAATTAAGTCCTTTGTCAGTGAGTCTCAGCTCCGTGCGATACCATGTGAGTGCGATATCGAACATCTGACTGCCGGCCGCCTCTATCTACAAGCTCTCCAGAATCTAGGCCAATCGCAGGATCCTCTCTATATCCTCTAGCCAGTCGTCAGCGTAGAGTATTCCTTCGATACCCTTGAACTCTCGAGGCATCATCCTCTTGAAGTCTACTATAGTGCCTGATCTCTGCTATTGTTGCTGGCCAGGAAACTACTGGTGTTGTGCTACTCTTTCCACAGTTTGGAGAGCCACCCGATGAGCATTCTCTATGCTCTCTCTCATCAGCTCTGTTTATGCCTGGTGCGCCTCTGCTTGCACCCTCTGAGCCTCAGCCTGAACTCGTTGAGCGTCTGCCGTCACTCTCTGGGCATCTACCATGCCCTGGATCAAAGTAAATATCTGTGTTCCGTCAATGGGCACACCTCCGGAAATCGGAGTCGGTGGAGGTGGAAGTTTGTCCGTCACTGCTGCGGCAACCCTCGAAACTGCTGGGGGAGGAAGACCCCCGAAAAGTGCAGATACTCCCACATGCACCGGAGATGTAGGAGAAAATACGGATGTCTGTCCATCAGGTCGAGAGGTGGCGGTCCTCTCTGAAGCTGATGCTCCCACTCTCATAGATCTTGTCTTCGGCGGCATCCTGAAGACAGACCCAACAAAATTAATTAAGGCAATAAATGCGATATCATCAAGGAAGGACAGTAAAGTTCTAAAGAAGAAATATTCAGAAGGAAATAAGGACAACAAGATAAATAGATTGGAGAGTTTCCTAGTTGTGATTGAGTATTCGGCCCCATCCTAGTATCATATGTCCTATATCCTATCGCAGGCACATAGTAGTACAACTAAGATGTCACACTACCACGACATCGCTCTAATCGCAAAGTCTGACCTGCGTGGGCCGCCACTAAAAATGTGTCACGACCCGTACCCGGATTTTGGGGCACGAGTACGTGGGTACGTCCAGCCTACGCCGCATCATCGGCGGTAGAACGCTGTCAAGGTCACAATGCTATCTAAACATTCTCACACGAGTATCCAACTCCATAAGGAGACACGGATAACACAATATAAAATGAACAACATACTCAATCTCATAACTACATCACGATAAGTTATCAAAGAAATAAATAAAATGTAACACAAGTCTAAATAGAAATAATCTAACTCAATAATAATATCCAAGTCTCACCAAAGTATGCCGGAGACAAATCCGGTACCAAATAATCTGCTAAAAGAAACTAACTAAATAACTAGTGATCCCGGCTAGACCTCTCGGAATCACAACTGAATTATAAGATCCAAGTTTGCAGCTACTCTCCCTGTGGTCCATAAAATGTCGGACACCAGTCCTCTAAGGCATAGTCTGGAAAAATATTTCCAGTCAGGATGGAGCAAAGTACATCTCAAATAACAGTTCTAGTTAATTGATAAGGACTATAAAACAATAAACTGATGATGCTATATACTGAGAGAAGACAAAATATAAATACAATGTCAAAAATAAAGAAACAGGCAATATATGCAATATGGTACAGTCAGTGCATATATAAAATGAAGAGAATGTGGTACAATATCATATATGAGTGATATAGTATATGAACTAAAATAGAGAACTGTAACTATTCTAAGTGTTTGAAATAGTAGCTTCGATATGTGATCGGCTTGGGAACATGTACGAGAGCTATATGGCCTAGCTAATCATACGTGAGGTGTATGATTAACACTAACATTATTCTATACTTGTACAAGTGGGATATGATCATATTTCTCACTAACTATTTTCCCGCCGGCCCCAACTAGTACAGTAGATCCAACTATGATACGTCACGATACATGAGGAATATCCAATATATCATGTACAAGGTCTAAATATCAATGTCGTGTAGAATGTTAATACGATAACCAATGTAACATCTCATGACTGCAGATCCAATCTATATACTAGTCCGTGTAGCACAGTGTCAAGAATCAGATGTAACATTTCTAGATACTGGAATTATAAAAATTATCAAATAATGGAAATTATCAGAGAATGTACTCGCCTGGGGTCCTTAGCTGGTAATACCAATGTCCTATTCCAGAGTATCGTCTAAATGATCCAACAGTCCTATAGACATATCATATGATACAATATTGCATCAGACATTACACTAGCACACACATAACACAATAAACTCATAGACTACACTAGGGGGTGTCATGTCTGTAGTTGCTGTGCAATACAGACAGTCAATGATACGGTCTTGCCAGTACGTCGGTGTACATATGGCAGTCTTCTAATAATTTATAGGGTTACAGGTTAATGTAAATACGGGGTATCCGTAATTACACTCGGGTCACCTAGTACATTTATAATTATACATATTATCAATTAGCATATATCATTAATTACTTATAATATATATATATGTGTGTGTATACCAAATAATTACATATAAAATATGTATTTGTATATACACTAATAGAATTTTATACTATATATATATATATATATAAATGTTTATATATACATACCACTTATAGACATATATTAAACGTATACTAATTTGAACAATATATACATACTAAATATATATATATATATATACTAAATTGAATAATATACATATACCTAAACGTATACTATACACATACGTACAAATCCTGAAGGAGGGCAGGAACGAACATGCGCACGGCACGACGACGATAACGGCAACATTGACGATGACGATGGTTACGACTACGGCGATGATGACGAAGATGACGACGACGAAGGTGACGATGATGGCGATGACAACGACGACAATGACGATGATGGCGATGACAATGATGCTGCTGCTGATAGTGTGGGGTGGTGGTACTGGTGGTGTAGGGTAGTGGTACTGGTGGTGTAGTGTGGTACTGGTGATGTGAAGTGGTGGCCGGAGTAGAGGAGCTCAAGGTGGTGGTCGAGTTAGGGGTTGAGGGAAGGAGGCCTGGCCGGTGTAGAGGTCGACGTTCAGCGGTGGAGGTCCGGCTGTCGTAGAGGCGGGTTGAAGAAGAGGGAGGTCGGGATGTGCAGCGGGGTCAGGGACCGCTGCTCAGGCGAGCTCCGGTCGAGTCGGGCAGGCGGGGCTCAGGGGAAGAGGTAGTGGCCTGGGGGAGCTTCAGGCGGCTCGAGACAGTGGGTGCAGGATGGATGGTGGTGAAGGCGAGTTGGCTGTCGTCGGGGATGATGGTGTCCGCTCGGGGAGATAAAGTTGGTGATATTGGTGGTGGGAGGAGTTCAGGCGGGGGAGGAACTCGGCTGTCGTCGTGCTGGCGGTGGATGGTGGAACTGATGATGGCGGGAGGGAAGTGGCAGTAGTAGCCGGGAAAGGAGGCTGCGGGCTCGTGGGGGAGGGCACGATCGGTTATGCTGGTGGTTGCCGGAGTAGGGGCCAGCTGGGGTGGCAGTGGATGAATGGGTGGTGAGAGGTCGGTTTAATGGTGAAAGAAGGAGAAGAAGAAGAAGAAGAAGAAGAAGAAGAAGAAGAAGAGAAGAAGAAGAAAATGGGGAAAAAATCCTATGGTTGTGGGTTTGTGAGAAGGGAGGAGAGAGAGAGAGGGGGTAGGATTTTCTAGGTATTGGGATTAGGGCCTGCTCTTGGGAAGAGTGTGAGGAGACATTAAATAGGGGAGGGTGATATAGAGTGTATGGTGATGATGAGTCCCATTTTGAATGGGTGGCTCAGATTAAACATGGAGGATTTTTGTGTACACACAAAGGAGAGGGAAAATGAGGTTGACTAGTCAAAGAGTTAGGGCTTCTTCATTTCGTGTGAACCAATGAGGTGATGACACCTAGTGCAACATTTGCAATTAAGCCCCTTAAATTTGAGTATTTGCACAGACACATAAAATAATAAAAAATTGGTGGGGAAATTGGTGTTTGGTATTTTGTAGGGTGAGGGGGTATTATGTATTTTGCATGGGCTTAAATAATGGGATATTTGGATTAAATTGGGATTAAAACAGGATTAGTCAAAGTTGGTATTCCCAATTTAATTAAATATATGCAATTGGTGTTCTAAAATTAATTGAACGTACATGGGGCTAAAATTAAGTGGGGCAGAAGTATCATGAGTGAAGAAGACTCAGAGCAAAATATTACCCTAATTTGGGTTGCTCAAAATGGGTTGAAATTGTGTCTCCAATTTTGATTGAAACGCATAAGGATACAAAGTTAAATTTATATAGAATTATAATAAACGTCAGCAACGAATATTGTGTGGCTAAAATAAAGTACAATAGAGCATAATTATGAGTTACACAAAGGTCATGAAAGGTGTAGGCCTGGTGTCAGTCTTGGACCCTTTAATTGGTCTGGCTAAACGGGTTGAGTTGGTGTCTCAAAATTGATGGCAACGACACAAGTGCGCGACACAGGATTAAATAATGGATTTCGGATATGGGAAGTTGTGCAATTAAATTATGGGACAAAGGATTATGATTTTGAGTGACGAAAAAATCCAGCGCCTAAGTTGGCGTGTCAAGTCTAGAATGCAACAACTTGTTAGAAATTAAGGACTAATGTTGGGCTCCGAATATTGCAACAACGGTAGGGTGTAACAATTAAATAAAATTACGGTAATTAATTACAACCTCAAATAAATAAATCCTAAATAATATAATTTAAATTCATAACCCTATAATTCGGTCAGGAGTTCATCTAGTGGGCTTCTAGGTCAAGTCTACTAGCTCAAACATTAGAGAACACTATATATATTATATATATATATACACATCTCATACAATTATTTAAAATAACTACACACAATATTAATAATATATAAAAGTCAAAAATATCCCTATTTTTGGAACGTGGTAGTGACACTTACCCCCAACTAATGCCTAGTAGTAGTGAGAACCCTCTGCTCTGAAGTAACCCGGTGATATATCCTTCATATTCAGTCCTCATATACTCACCCCATCACTGACACAGATTCTAACACATGGATACCTACATTCTTACCTAATAGTCCTAATCTTAACAAATCAATTGGTAACCAACCAACTAATTAATAAAATTATCAAATTAACTAACATCTAAGGATCACTGAGATATCAATTAACTGCTAATGAACTAACTAATATCCTCTTAACATACAAGATAATAGTTAATTAACACACAACTAACTGACCGCCACTTAACATCTATATACACACCTAACAACTAAATTAAACATATACACTAACCATAACATCTACTTCTAACATAATCATATTACTATCTAACTAATGGCTAACATTCTAACAACTGTACACTAACTAATTGACTTAACTTATACAATCGTATGTATCAAACTAATTAACATATATAACTCAACTTAGCATCTAACCCAATACCTAACTTAATATCCTATACTAACAGATAACATATTCTTGACACTAACTCTCAAAACACCTACTAACATTCAGACCTGCTCGTGTGCCCTCACTCTTGCTCTGCTTGGCCTTGACCCAATTCACCTTGTTGTGCACATGAGTGCACAGCCCAAAACCTCCCCTCTCGACCGTAGGTAAACACACATACATAGTGGGTTGTTCACTTGTGTTCAGTCACTATTCTCCTCTATACATCTCATCATGCAACTTATATTGTAGTTGCCCACTTGGTACACAACCAACAATTGCACAGGTAAGCATCCTAACTTAGTGTCCTGCAAATCTAAGTCTGTTGCTGCTGCAGCTTCCTCACTTGCAACTTCCTTAAACTCAAATCTCTACATAATTAATACCCATAATTGAGCAGTATTTGAGCCACAAAGAACTGCACACAAGTGCAAATTCTATAATTGTAGAGCTGGTATCACAAATTTGCAGCAACCCCGACCCAACTCTGAAATCACATACCCTGTTGTGCACAACTTTGTGCATAGCACTGTGCACAACTCTCTTGTATATACACAAGTACCCACACCACATATACTAATCAAAGACCGAAACCATCTACCCCTTAACTCTAATAACACACAGGTGCATGCACCGCACACCCACAAATACATCTCACAACACACACACACAAGTAGGTTTATAACCACATATACCGATATAAATCATAACCCAAATGTATATATAGTCACACAT
The DNA here is from genome assembly GCA_036927795.1 of Iris macrosiphon. Classification (NCBI taxonomy): domain Eukaryota; kingdom Viridiplantae; phylum Streptophyta; class Magnoliopsida; order Asparagales; family Iridaceae; genus Iris; species Iris macrosiphon. The sequence goes on from JAYESA010000007.1 coordinate 139,912,608, forward strand.
ATAAATAGCTAGCATATGCATATCATACTATATAAAATAGTTATAAAGCATCACTAAATTAAGTATCAAAACTCACCAACAAAAATAACCAAATACTTGACCCGCATCCAAAATTTGGGCATGAGTCGTGGCTACGTCCAGCCTACACCGCATCATCGACGGTAGAACACTGTCTAGGTCTTAATACTACACAACTCATATAACCTTTCAATGATCTCAACTCTGTAAGGAGGACAATGAATATGCCTATGATCATTAAACATAAGGTACTCAATCATAATAACTATAGGAAGATAAATGGCACGATAAGATATGAAAGATATAAAAAAGTTCTGACATAAGTCTAGAATACAACTCAAATAACAAAAAGTCTAGAGTCTAGCTATCTCAACATAAATAAGTCTCAACATAATACAACCTAAGTCTCAAAATTAGAACAATCCAATATATAAATAAACTAGGCTAAGTGTTGTCTAAACAACTGTGGGTGGAGTCTCCTCTAAGGAGAGTGGCTCCTCTGGAATATCTGGGATGTAATCTCCATTTATTCCTGGACCATAATGGATAGGACAGAAATCCTCAAGATCCTCTAAAAAATGTTATTCAGTCAGGATTGGAGCGAAGCACAAACACTAACATCAATTTCAATTTTATTGACAAAACTATAAAATAGTGCAAGGAAAAACATGATGAAAGAAATACTGAAAAGTAAAGAATACTAGGGAGACATGTAATCAGCATATAGAACTAACTAGCAATAAAACAGATATATGTGAAAACTAGAAATGAGTGAACTGGAATAAAGGAATAAAAATTCTAGCTAAGTGTCGTAAAATATATGTTTGCTATGTGATTGGCTTGGGACTAGATCAGGCTTGTTATATATGATTAGCTATCTTGTTATATATGATTGACTATGATACATATGAGGTCAGGCTAACCATCTGGTTAGCTATGATGCGAACAATAGTCAGGCTAATCATATATAACAGGCTATGAGGCATGTAAATGGTCAGGCTATACCCTACGTGATATGTGGGGTAAACTATGATGCATGTAAAATAGGGTATGATCACATAATCTTGCTAATATTTTCCCGTCTCTAGCTAGTACGATGGATTCCAATCATAACAGGTATCTATGATACCAGCTAGTGTATCCTCTACGTTGGAATCAAGTATACACTATAATTAGAATCATAAAAATGATCAAATAATAAAAAATGTCAGAGAAAGTACTTGCATGTGGTCCTGAGCAAGGAATGGGGATCGATGTCCAAGATGGAATCACAATGACCTATATATCAAATATTAATGTTAATTTGGGAATTAAAGGATAAACAAGATTGCTAACTGAGTATGAGATTTTTAGGCCATGTCTAAGTCCATACTAGGTTAACTAGGTCCACTAGTCAATTATATACCATAATAGTCTATATTAGACAGTATCTAACTAAACTAGTTAATACTAGTTATACTAGCTAATAATCAATATACTAGATATTATCTCATATACTGTTGTATCTTGGTATCTTGCTAATACTTAATTTACCATGGATGACTACCTAACTAACTTATTATCTTACTTCTAATAACTTAAAATGTTATTACCTTAGTGTCTGATTATCCTTAACACTTAGTTAATGTTAGGTACTCATATAATACCTAGGTGTCAATTTGGTATCTCAACTATTTAATATCTTAACTCCATACCTTACCCATTGCCAAGATACCCATGATACTAATTCCCTCTTATTGCACTTCCAGCACTAGACACTAACCTCCCATCTCATAAACACCTCACCCCTAAACTCTGATGCTCATATCTGAACTGTGTTCAGACCATACCCCTATCCATCAAGTCCACACTCACCCCCCTTCACTCATACACACTAGATCTGGACACCTCCATACTGACACATATGTATCAATGTTCACTCACTCACCTCATAACTTAATCTGGTACCTTCCCAAGTTGCTGCTACCTATTGGTTTAGTACTCGAGCTTCCCATACTCAGTTTACTTTATTACACTAGAGCAACTGAGCCAAACCTTGCCCTCAAACTCACTTACTCACACTTGATACTCTAGTATCAGTTGTTCCCCCCACACCAGATACTACCGTAAACTCCTACATTAGTACACATGTGTCGTTGCTGTAACTCTCCATACTGAACCACAATAGGTAACACAGGCAACACCCTCCACTGAAATCACCCTTCAATACTCTATACTGGCAGTCCTTCACATTCAATTCCTTACACAGATACTATAAGGTTCCTCTAATATTAATAACTCATACCCATATTCGATACTCTAATATTGGATACAAAATCCTATTTGATATACTCTCTAAACCCATCTGGTACTCAAGGTATCAGTCACTCACTGGACTTATACACCCCTAGACACATCTGATACTCCTTCACTGAATAGTTAAAGCAATCGAGCACTAAACTGAGCACTCCCTCACATTTAACTACACAGCTCCTGCAGTCATTATAACCCGAGCATTTACTTAACTCACCACCCAGTCTCCCCATCACTTGCACAGACCTCTTTACCAATTGTTTGCGCATCAGGCAAACTGCTGCTTAACTTGGCATCCGCTGATATTACATCAACATGGTATCCACCTGATATATACTATATTATATCCCCCCATACTTGAGCATGCTTCCATACCACCTACACGTACATGAGCCCCAAGTCTGAAATAGCGACATGCTGAAACTTACCCCTTCTCAGTTGTTAGAGCCTCACCACAACATGAACACTCCACACACACTCACAAACACCCTCCATGTAGACTGTACCATAGACTCCTCATTCTCACTCACATATACACTACAACCACTGCACACATACATCATGCACTCAAGCAATAATATCACACCTAACCCACACACTAGCAATTATGTCACTGTTGTGTCAACTGCAACTTGTAGTTGCTCACTGACACTAGAACTCTCCACACTACTGATATATTTGTTGTTATTTAAATACCACACCATAATCCATATACACTTCACACACTAGAATACACTTAAACACATATACATATATTTATACATCTAATAATATATGTATGCACATATTTAAGTAAACACCTAGTGAGCACGAGCAAGATACTCATGATACACAACCAATCCTCTTACCAAAACCTCCAAATCACAACTAATAACATATATATACATATCAATTATAATTATATATATGTAATATGATTAGTTTTTATGAAAAATAGGGGAAACACCCCCCATAAACACAAAACCCTAAACTATAAACAATATCTCATGAAGAAAACACTATGGAAACCAATAGAAATTAATTCTCTCCCCTTGAGGGTGTTCCTAATCCAGGGGTGGGCTCCTAATGGCCAACAAAATAAGTAAAACATAATTTAAAGGAGAGATTTTAGATTTTTATCTACTGGGAGATGTATTACCAATGCAAACTTCTTCTTCTCCAAAGCTCCTTGAAACCAAAGATTCTAGGCTTCTTAAATGCGGAAAAGGAGAGGGATTAGGGTTTAAATTTCTTAAATTTGGTAGAGGAAGGAAGGGAGTAGGGAAGAACTACTTCTAGGATTTTTTTTATGAGCTATGAATGCACTAGAGGGAGGCTCCTTCTCTCTATATAGGGCCAGCCACTATGAGGACCTAGGGCTTGCAATGCATAAAGTCCTCAATGCCCCTATGGTTAGTCATGAAGAGTTATTCAAATAAATGGGGTTTAATCCTAAGTGAGGGGTTTAACTAGATTCTAATTAAAATGGATAGGGATTAACTAGTGGGTTCAAAATGTCTAGTCTAAGGTTGAGTTTAATGGTCTCAACAAGTCTAGTCCACTAACCCATATCATTAACAATAATAATATAATATATTATACATATTATATAACTATAAACACAATATATATAAAGATATTACAAATGACAATAATGTTCCTACTCTAGAAATGTGGTTGTGACAAGTCTACTCTCCTAAAAGAAATTTGTCCTCAAATTTGAACTATACTAGGACAAGAACACAATCAGAACAATAATAATTATACCTCAAGGCTCGAAGAGATACGGATATTGCTCGCAAATTTTGTCCTCCCTCTCCTAGGTTGACTCACCTGGAGAGTGATATCTCCAAGCAACACGAACCAAGGGATAGTCTGGTTCGGCAATACCTTCTCCATGCGATCCAAAATCTCTACTAGCTGCTCATGATAGCTAATAGTCGGACCAACCTAGATCTTCGAGTGATCTAGTAAGTGTCTAGGATCTGCCATGTACCGTATCAGCTGCGACACATAGAACATGTCATGTACTCCCTCTAGTGCAAGCGACAAGTCTAGTCTGTAGGCCACTGCACCGACCCTCGCAAGAATACCGAAAGGTCCGATGTACCGTGGACTAAGCTTCCCGCCTCCACAACAAGGGAATCGTGCCCCGTGTCAGAAAAATTTACAAGAACACCAAATCGCCAACCTAGAACAAATGTATCCTTAACACGCAATCTAAAACAAAATAATCACAACCAATTTTAATAAAATCTATACCTCAAACTCCAAGGGTCTACGGTGGTTGTCGGCCCAATGCCGCTGTCTGTCCTGCGCCACTCGAAGTCTATCTCTGATGAGTTTTACCTTCTCCGCTGTATCTACGACCATCTATGGTCCGAACAAGGCTCTCTCTTCGACATCATCCCAAGATAATTGTGTGCGACACCTTCGTCCATATAGAGCCTCGAATGGTGACATCTTAATACTGGCCTGGTAGCTATTGTTGTAAGAAAACTCTACCAGGTGTAGATGATCCATCTAAGAATCTCCGAGATCCAGAACACAAGTGCGTAGCATATCCTCGAGAGTATAAATAGTCCTTTTTGACTGCCCATCTGTTTGGGGGTGATATGCGGTACTGAACTTGAGCTGAGTGACCAAGCTAGCCTGCAAACTCCTCCAGAAGTGGAAAATGAAACGACTATCCTTATCTGAGACGATGCTTATAGGAACCCCATGTAATCTGATAATCTACCACACATACATCTCTGCTAGCTTCTCCATCGACATACCCACTTTGAATGGTAAGAAGTGGGCTGATTTGGTCAACCTGTCTACGATGACCGAAATAACGTCTTTTTCTCCTGGAGAATGCGAAAGCCCCGAAACAAAATCCATAGTCATATGCTCCCACTTCCACTCTGGGATGGGTAAAGGCTGATGCAATCCACCTAGCCTCTGTCTATCCGCCTTTACCTGCTGGTACACTAAACAGCTCGATACGAAATACGCTACCTCGCACTTAATACCATACCACCATACGTGCTCGCTCAGGTCTCGATACATCTTGTTGGCACCTGGATGCATCGAGTACTAAGAGCAATGTGCCTTCTGCAAAACCTTATCGCGCAGCTTCCTGCTTGCCACACATATCCTAGTACCGTGCCACAATGATCCATCACCAGCAATAGTGAAGTCCTCTGATAATCTTGTTCGAACTTGTGCCCTGATACTCCTCAGAGCCTCATCATCATACTGCGTAGCTCTGATTCTTTCCATCAGCTTGGACTGTATCTATATTCCCCACATCTGAATCTCAATACCAGGAACTAACACCTCAATTCCCAAGCTCTCAAGATCGGCCAACAAGTGTCTGTCTATCGTCAAGTATATAGCCATCGGATACCTGCTCAAGGCATCGGCGACTACGTTGGCCTTCCTTGGGTGGTACTATAATGAAATGTCGAAGTCCTTAATCAACTCCAACCACCTTCTCTGCCTCATGTTCAACTCTTTCTGTGTAAACACGTACTTTAAACTCTTGTGGTCTGTGAAGATCTCCACACGCTCTTCGTACATATAGTATTTCCACAGCTTTAGATCAAAGATAACCGCTACCAACTCCAAATTGTGGGTGGGTTAGTGTCACAACCCGCACCCGGTGTAAGGGTACTAGTCGGAAACAACGCCCAGCCTACGTCGCAGAATCGGCGTTAGAACACTGTCTAAATAATCTATCTAACAATATAATGAACCAACAAAAATAATAGTATACTCAATCACAGAACTAAGATAGAAATGAGCATGAATCAGATAAAGAATAGAATAGTCATAATATAACTCATGAGTCTAAAATAATACATCAATGAGTCTGAAGAAATATAGAAATAAGCTGGAGACAAATCCAGTACAAAGAATACTACGAGGCTACAACTCCAGGGTCAACTATCTCAGTTGTGATAAGTCCCTCTTGAGCCAGGGTCTCAGAATCTAAACCCACAATATCCTGGGGTCCATAATAGGTAGGGTACCACTCCTCAGTGTCATCTGAAAAAATATATCCAGTCAGGAAAGGAGCATAGTACATCTCTAACAGCAGTTCTAATTAATGATAAAAACTATGTAGCAGTAAATAGCTGTGGATAAACAAGATGCACAATAGATACAAGAGATATATATACAATAAGGAAATACTGGAAATAAATACAATAATGAACAATATGCCAATGAAACAATAATACTAATGATTAAGTGTGTGAGTACTAGCTTAACATGTGATCGGCTTGGGCAAGATGCAATGCGGCCTGGCTAATCATACATACAGTGCATGATCAACACTATTCTGTAATCTGTACTTTATTCAATAGGGATATTGATCACATATCTATACTAATACTCCCCACCCCGACTGGTATAATAGATCCAACAACGGTATGTTATGGCACGAGATTCCCCAAGAAGATAGCCAGTCTTCCCGAGAATCGGTATCTGTACATGTACAAGATAACCAATAAAACAATACTTGCACCATATACCAAGGAATAACATCTCATGACGAGATCCGGATATACCAATCCGTGTAACCATAGTGTCAAGAGAAACATGGATATCTACACTAGATATAACGAACATAGAGGATATCATAAATGAGAAACTATCAGAGAATGTACTCGCCTGAAGTCCAATGAACAGCCTCATAGATGTCTGACTCGGTGCCTCGAAGACCTAGATATGGAATAAAATATCAATACAAGGTCCCGAAAAGAGAACAAATTAAACTAGTCAACTTCTAGGTCAATAAGTCAATTCTAAGTCAAAAGTCAACTATGGTCAATTCTAAAGTCAACTAAAGTCAACTATGGTCAAACCAAGGTCAACCATCTATTTCTAGGTTGCACAAGTCTAGCACCAAAATCTTGGATCAAAATACTAAAATCTAAGTCATAAAACTACATCCTTAAATATTATGATACCGTATCTTCGGATACGTAAATCCAAGGTAAACCTCACAATACCTATATATCAATCAATAAAGTATATAATATAGAATATTAAATACAACAATTAGGAATCATGGTTTTGAACCAACTTGGTATCCACACAAAGTAATGCTCAAGATACATAGATATAGTATTTACCCTTATACATAATATAATATATATAAACTAATATTATACAATTAAGAATATAATAATACTAGTATTATATCTCACAACAAATACATATATATACATATATATATAAATATAATATATAAAATATAAACTAAAACTGCCTAACTGTCAATGAAAAACTGTGTGGAAAATATTGATTTTTTAATAAACAGGCTTTCAGTGACAGTTCGAACTGTCACTGAAAACTCCGTCGCTAAACTGCTGTGTAAAAACACCACCGTCATTTAATTGGTGACAGTTAACAACTGTCACAGAATGATCATCGCTACTGTTGTTCAAATCCCGCCGATTGTATTTAATGACAGAATCTGTCATTAAATACTCAATGAGCTACAGCGGCTGCTGTTGCTGTTTAATGACAGAATCTGTCATTAATGCAGCTATCGCTAAAAGCAAGTAATATATATAAATATATATATATATATATATATATATATATATATTAATATATAAATATATAAATCAATATATATATATATATAAAACAATTAAATAAATATATACTTCTATATATACATAATCCTATACATACAAATAAATAATAATAGCTACAATACACATTCCATGTACTAAGGTACATATTTTAACATGGCTAAATGCACACATAAAAATACATTCATTCATATACAATTAATTATATAATAATTATAATTAATATAATTACTCATTTAAACACATAAATGTATTTTATAAAATATTTATATATAATTTATTTTATTAACATAAGTTGTAACATATATAAATGCATGTAAAGAAAGCTACATATATATTTATACATTATATTAGTACACATAAAAATACATAGATCTATGCTACAATAAATATCATAATAATTACACTAAAATAAATATATAACATCTATATATATTTACTAATTATAATTCAAGAATTAAAGCATAAATAATTAGATCTACACATAAATACACACAAATGGAGAGTATCACACCGTATTCCACTAGATCTAGGATACGCATGCAACACGAGTCCAACACCCAACCAATTGCACCCCGAAGGACACAAACAAGTCACAAATATTATTTATGAACAAATCAAAGTGTCAAATGTAGATCTATGTGTCCGTGTCAAAATACGACATGTACAAAGTTCCGTGTCGGAGGGAAAACCCCCAAAACGACACGTATCACCAAATTATTGGAATACGACCTACACGTACCCAATTATGGACACGACACTAGACCCAAACACATAACCACATGCCCAATTGATCTATAGTATCAATTGACACACACAACAAAATGTCAATTCGGAATTTCCATAAAATTGACACAAAAAGCACCATAACTTTCTCCATGGGTCTCCTATGAACACAAAACCAAGTCCTATGGGTAGTACATATATATGGGTTGATTTTACATGATTAAATCTCAGATTTAGAAGCTATTTTAAGGGGAAAAACTGAATTATACCTATTGGGAGATGGATTCCCAATGAAACCTCCAATTGAGATAAAATTGCTTCCAAATTGTAGATCCTTGCTCCTCTTTGTATATCCTTGTTTTCTCCTTCTAGATCCTTGTTTCTCAACTTTCTAATGGTGAATTGGGAAGAATTTGGAATGAATTTGGTGGGGAAATGGAATGAGAATGAAAGAAATTTGGTAGTGGGAAATTCTAGATCTAGATTTGGAATGAAAATGAGAGGAGAAAAAATTTTCCCACCTCTATTATAGGCCGGCCCTTACCCCTTCCCCAAGAAATTATGAAATGTCCAATGTACCCCTTGGGGCCTCTCATGAAGAAATAATTAAGGAAGAAAGTTTCTAGTCTAATGATTTAATTAATTTAATCCATCTCCTTAACAATGGGCTTTCTAAATGGGCCAAGTCTAACTAATTAATTTATGTTGGTCCATGGGTCCAAACTAAACTAGTTGGGTCCACTAATATAAGTCTAAAATAATTAAATAATATCTAACAATAATTAAATAATACAACAAATAATTATTTACCTTGCACAATAATTAATTAAATAGGAAAAGACTAAAATACCCTTTCCTAGAAAATGTGGTAGTGACAGTTAGTTCTTCTCATGATGACATAATTGCCTGAAAGCATAGGAAATCACCTTCCCGTGCTGCTGAAGAACGAAATCCAAACCCTTTCCTGAAGTATCACTGTAGATAGTGAATCCACAAGTCCCCGATGTCAACGTTAATATTGGAGCTATCGTTAATCTCTTCTCCAGCTTATCAAATGCTGCCTAACAATCCTCCGTCCAGAAAAAAATCCACATCCTTCCTGGTCAACCTAGTCATCGGCTCTGCAATCCTAGAGAAGTCATGTACAAACCTCCTGTAGTAACCTGCTAGTCCGGAAAAACTTCTTATCTCAGCCACTGAACTGGGAGTACCCACGACTCCACTGCCACGATCTTTTTTGGGTTAACTGAGATCCCGTCATTTGTCACCACATGCCCAAGGAATTCAACCTTGTCAAGGAAGAGCTCGTACTTCGAAAGATTTTCGTAAAGCTCCTTTTCCTGAGAGTCTCTAAAACCATCCTCAGGTGCTCCTTATGTGCTCCGGGGTCCTTGAATACACAAGAATGTCATCGATGAACACCACCACGAACTTGTCAAGCTACTGGTGGAATATCTTGTTCATCAAGTTCATGAATATTGTCGGTGCATTAGTCAACCCAAACGGCATCACCATGAACTCAAACTGGCCATATCGAGTCCGAAAAGCTGTCTTTGGAATATATTTTTTTCACTTTCACCTGGTGGTAACCGGACCTCGAGTCTATCTTTGAGAATACCTTCTCTCCGCTCAACTGATCGAAGAGATCATCTATCCTCGGCAGCGGGTATTTATTCTTGATAGTGAGGTTGTTCAGAGCTCTGTAGTCGATACACATGTATACCGACCCATTCTTCTTTGGTACAATCAAAATTGGAGCTCCCCACGGTGATGAACTGGATTTGATGAAGCCCTTGTCCTGCAGCTCATCAACTTGCTTCTTCAACTCCGCCAGCTCGCTGTTGTTGACCCTATAGACATGCTGTGATATTGGCTCTGTGCCTGGTATCAAGTCTATAAAGAACTCGATATCTCTGTCTGGCGGCAAACCTGACAACTCCTCTAAAAATACATCCAGTAACTCCACTATCAAAGGATGTGGCAACTCCTTCTCTTCTACCCTGTCTCCACAAAAGATGCCCATGCTCTGCTCTACTGCTCCTCTGGGAACCTCAAACTTTGGCACTCCTGGAGGTCAAAATATTACTCTACCTCCATGATAATCTATAGTAACATGGTGCCTACTCAACCAATCTATTTTGAGTACAATATCGTAACCCAAAAGTGGCATTACGAGTAAGCACACACTCAACTCTTGGTCTCCCAATGAAACTCTTCGATCACTGTAAAAATTATTAACTAGGATAATGCCTCCGCCAGTCGTGATCTTGCAAGTACTATATAAGGATTCCTCCTCTAAACGATGCTTAAAAGCATAAGATAAGGATACAAAACTTTGAGAAGTGCCAGAATCGAATAATGCAAATGCTGGAATAGAATCGAGAAGGCCTGAACTTGATAACACGTCTTCTGCTGGCTCGGCCTCCTCGATCATCATGGCATACGCTCGTCCCTGGGGTGCACCTCTCTGCTGCTGCTGCTGCTGCTGGGCAAACCTCTGCTGCTATGGCAGAAGTGGCGGTCTCCTATGCTGGCCTCCTAGTGCAGTAGGTACTCTGGCAGGTCTTTTCTGAGCGGCTGCTCTACCATGACCTGGGCGAATCTGAATATACGGATAATCTCTTAACTGGTGCGCTGACGATCCACAAGACAAACATGTACCCAAACTTTTTCTACAGATGTCTCTCGTGTGTCCCGCCTTTCCGCAGTACGCACACTGGACAACGAGCTGGGTCTGCCTCTGCGGCTGCTGCTGGATATGTCCTCGAGCTGGTGCCAGGAGTTGTTGGTGCTGATAAGGCCTCAGTTGCTGCTAAAAGTGAGAATGCTTGGCCGGTCCAGTGCTACCACTCACTCCTCCAGAAATGTCGTATCCTCTCTTGGGCCTGAGGTCCAGATCATTCTCAGCAATCTGGGCATCCATTAAAATATCCCCAAAGGTAGCAGTGCAATGTCCAGAAGTACTAGAATTGATCTCTCTCATCAGCCCCTTCTTGAACTTTTGGGCTCGGTATCCTGGGTCCTGAATCATTGACTGTGCAAAATGACTCAAGCAGCAAAACCCTACGACGTACTCGTCGACCGACATGTTCCCTTGGACCAAGTCATGGAACTGACTCTCCAAGGATCCCAAGGCCACATCGGAAAAGAACTTCTCCTTGAAAAGCTCCTTGAAAGACTCCAAAGTAAGTCCTCTAGCAGTAAGTCTCACCTCCGTATGATACCAAGTCAACGCGATATCGAACATCTGGCTGTCGTCGGCCTCGATCTGCAGACTCTATGGAATATAAGCCAAGCGCAAGTTCCTCTCTATGTTCTCCAGTCAGTCGTCGGTGTAGAGTATCCCCTCAACGCCCTTGAACTCCCGAGGCATCATCCTCTTGAAGTCTACTATAGTGCCTGGCCTCTGTTGCGGCTATTGCTGCTGGCCAGGATGCTGCTATGCAACTCTCTCTACTATCTGGAGAGCCACCCGATGAGCATTCTCCATGCTCTCCCTCATCAGCTCAGTCTGTGCTTGGTGCACCTCTGCCTGCATCCTCTACGCCTCAACCTGAACTGGCTGAGCCTCTGCCGACGTCCTCTAAGCATCCACCATGCCCTTGATCAATGCGAACATCTGTGCCCCATTAGTATCGTGAAATATCAGTTTGCTATGTGATCGGTATGGGACTAGATCAGGCTTATTATATAAGATTGGCTATCTTGTTATATATGATTGGCTATGATACATGTGAGGTCAGGCTAACCATCTTGTTAGCTATGATGCGAACAATAGTCAGGCTAATCATATATAACAGGCTATGAGGCATGTAAATGGTCAGGCTATGCCCTACGTGATATGTGGGGTGAACTATGATGCATGTAAAATGGGATATGATCACATAATCTTGCTAATATTTTCCTGTCTCCTGCTAGTACGATGGATTCCAATCATGACAGGTATCTATGATACCAGCTCGTGTATCTACTATGTTGGAATCAAGTATACGCTACAATTAGAATTATAAAAATGATCAAAATAATAAAAACTATCAGAGAATATACTCGCATGTGGTCCTGAGCAAGGAATGAGGATCAATTTCCAAGACAGAATCACAATGACCTATATATCAAATATTAATGTTAAATTGGGAATTAAAGGATAAACAGGATTGCTAACTGAGTATGAGATTTTTAGGCCAAGTCTAAGTCCATACTAGGTTAACTAGGTCCACTAGTCAATTATATACCATAATAGTCTATATTAGACAGTATCTAACTAAACTAGTTAATACTAGTTATACTAGCTAATAATCAATATACTAGATACTATCTCATATACTGTCGTATCTTGGTATCTTGCTAATACTTAATTTACCATGGATGACTACCTAACTAACTTATTATCTTATTTCTAATAACTTAATATGTCATTACCTTAGTGTCTGATTATCCTTAACACTTAGTTAATGTTAGGTACTCATATAATACCTAGGTATCAACTTGGTATCTCAACTATTTAATATCTTAACTCCATACCTTACCCATTGCCAAGATACCCATGATAATAATTCCCTCTTATTGCACTTCCAGTACTAGACACTAACCTCCCATCTCATAAATACCTCACCCCTAAACTCTGATGCTCATATCTGAACTGTGTTCAGACCATACCCCCATCCATCAAGTCCTCACTCATCCCCCTTCACTAACACACACTAGATCTGGACACCTACACACTGACACATATGTATCAATACTCACCCACTCACCTCATAACTTAAGTTGGTACCTTCCTAAGTTGCTGCTACCTATTGGTTTAGTACCCGATCTTCCCATACTCACTTTACTCTATTGCACTAGAACAACTGAGCCAAACCCTGCCCTCATACTCACTCACTTAAACTTAATACTCTAGTACCAGTTGTTCCCTCCACACCAGATATTACCATAAACTCCCACATCAGTACACATGTGTCGTTGCTGTAACTTTCCATACTGAACCACAGTAGGTAACACAGGAAACACCCTCCACTGAAATCACCCTTCAACACTCTATACTGGTAGTCCCTCATATTCAATTCCTTACACAGATACTATAAGGTTCCTTCTAATATTAATAACTGATACCCATGTCTGATACTCCAATATTGGATACAAAATCCTATTTGATATACTCCCTAAACCCATCTGGTACTCAAGGTATCAATCACTCACTGGACTTATACAACCCTAGATACATCTGATACTCCTCACTGAATAGTTGAAGCAATCGAGCACTAAATTGAGCAGTCCCTCATATTCAACCATACTTCTCCTGCAATCATTGCAACCCGAGCATTTACATAACTCACTACCCAGTCTCCCCTTCACTTGCACAGACCTCTTCACCAGTTATTTGCATATCAGGCAAACTGCTGCTTAACTTGGCATCCGCTGATATTACATCAGCAGGGTATCCACTTGATACATAATATATTATATCCCTCCATACTCGAGCATATTTCTATACCACCTACACGTATATGATCCCCAAGTCTGAAATAGCGGTATGTTGAAACTTACCCCTTCTCAGCTGTTAGAGCCTCACCACTACCTGCACACTCCATACACACTCACAAACACCCTCCATGTAGACTGTACCATAGACTCCTCACTCTCACTCACATATACACTACAACTATTGCACGCATACATCATGCACTCAAGCAATAATATCACACCTAACCCACACACTAGCAATTATGTCACTGTTGTGTCAACTGCAACTTGCAGTTGCTCACTGACACTAGAACTCTCTACACTACTGATACATTTGTTGTTATTTAAACACCACACCATAATCCATATATACTTCACACACTAGAATACACTTAAACATGTATACATATATTTATACATCTAATAATATATGTATGCACATATTTAAGCAAACAACTAGTAAGCACGAGCAAGATACTCATGATACACAACCAATCCTCTTGCCAAAACCCCCAAATCACAACTAATAACATATATATACATATCAATTATAATTATATATATGTAATATGATTAGTTGTTATAAAAAATAGGGGAAACACTTCCATAAACACAAAACCCCAAACTATGAACAAAATCTCATGAAAAAATACTATGGAAACCAATAGAAATTAATTCTCTCCCCTTGAGGGTGTTCCTAATCCATGGGTGGGCTCCTAATGGCCAACAAAATAAGTAAAACAGAATTTAAAGGAGAGATTTCAGATTTTCATCTTTTGGGAGATGGATTCCCAATGCAAACTTCTTCTTCTCCAAAGCTCCTAGAAACCTAAGCTTCTAGGCTTCTTAAATAAGGGAAAGGAGAGGGATTGGAGTTTAAATTTCTTAAATTTGGTGGAGGAATGAAGGGGTTGGCGAAGAACTACTTCTATGGTTTTTCATGAGCTATGAATGCACTAGAGGGAGGCTCCATCTCTCTATATAGGACCGGCCACTATGAGGACCTAGGGCTTGCAATGCATAAAGTCTTCAATGCCTCTATGGTTAGTCATGAAGAGTTATTCAAATAAGTGGGGTTTAATCCTAAGTGAGGGGTTTAACTAGATTCTAAATAAAATGGATAGGGATTAACTAGTGGGTTCAAAATGTCTAGTCTAAGGTTGAGTCTAATGGTCTCATCAAGTCGAGTCCACTAACCCATATCATTAAAAATAATAATATAATATATTATACATATCATGTAACTATAAATATAATATATTTAGAGATATTGCAAATGACAATAATGCCCTTACTCTAGAAATATGGTAGTGACAACATCGCACCTGTATCACACTCAATCATGATACGCTTCCGATACGGCTCCCACAAATTACCAAACATATCACGAAGGATACGAGCAAGACCAAAATCATATTCCTAAGCAATACAAAGTGCTAACTACTCACCTATGTATCTGTGTCAAAATATAACATGTGTAAACCTTTGTGTCAAAGGGAAACCCCCAAAACAACCCGTATCACCAAATTATCATGATACGGCCTACACGTATCTAATTGTAGACACGAAACTAGAATCAAAATACTAAAACAAACACCAAATCATCAATCTAACCTATTGACAAACACTTGGTGTGCCAATCTCGGATTTTCTCCAAAATTGACACAAAACACATGATAACTTCCAAAATAGGGGTCCCTAGTAGTCAAATCTTCTTCCTATTGGTAGCCCTAGTCCATAGGAGAGTTCCTAATAATTAAACTACAAATTTAGAGTTTAATTAGAAGGAAAAAATTAAATTGTACCTATTAGGAGATAGATTTTCAATGATAGTCTCTAATGAACACCAAATAGCCTCAACTTGTGCAAACTCCTTCAAATCGTGGCTCATTGCCTTCGCCTTGCTACTAGAGTCTCCAATGGTGAACTTAGGGTGAATAAGAGTGAGGTTTGGTGCTGATTTAATGTAGGTTTGGCGGAGGCAAGAGAGAATTTGAGGAAGAACACTAGATCTAGAAATTTTGGAATGACAAGTGGGAGGAGAGAGAGAGCACACTCTCCTTAAGTGGTCGGCCCCTATATATTGCCCTCCAAGAAATTGTAAAATGACACTAATACCCCTTGGGGATTGTCATGAAGAAAATGGTTAAGGTAGAAGCTTCTATTCCTAATGGTTGATTAATTAAACCTCTTAACTTAATAAAATAAACTAATTATTGGGCTCAAGTCTAGTCTAACTAATGTTGGTCCATGACAAGTCTAATTTGGTCCAATTAGGTTCACTAACAACTAATCTAACTAGTGGCTAACAACTAACCATTAACTAATTGCAATATATATATATAACATATACAAGCATACCAGTTATTGGAATAAATAAATCCAAAAATACTAGTTTTGTAAAATAAATATATTACCAAAATAATAATTTTGAAATACTAATATTCACAATATTAACAAGAATAGGAAAAGACAAAAATACTCCTCTCCGGATAAGTGGTAGTGACAACTCTACCCCCCCTGAAAAATTTTGTCCTCGAAATTTAAGGTCTAGCTCCTCCCTCTGGCCAATCATCGCCATTTCATAAAAAATTACTATGATCAAACCCCCAACAAACATAGTCCAAGACAGTCCTATCATATAACATACAATCCTGCAATTCCACTGAAGAAAAAAACCATGCATGGGTATAGTCTCTAGCTGTCGTGAATTGCAATATCAATCAGGGTCACTTGCTAACTATTATTTAACATCATAGGTTACCACTTATCTCACTGGCACACATTACCCAAGATACTATACTATACCTCTAGAATACTATCTTCTATTATTTATCTCAGTTCTTCAATCACCTAAAACTTTTTAGCTATTCTTCTTGGAATGAACATTTGTTTACACTCTCAATCAGGTATTCTATGGGTACACTCTTATCAATCTAAAGTGCCCTCTATAGGGTATCTACCCCAGTCTTGACAAAAACTACACAAGACACTAACTCCTATATATGTTATTTAGATGATATTCTCATACCAGGTTTCCCATGTCTCTCATCTATACTTAATATACTAGACACTAGAATGCTTGTACCATAAACCTCCATAATAATTGAGGTACTCTGATCTTGCCACTAAGGTACTCCTCCTATCTTGGTATCCGGTGCAAACTCATATCTTACAACTAACAACTACCCTAGAATATTTACCTATATCTGGTATCAATATAACTTACATAAATAATTCCTAACCACTATGCCACTATGATATCTCACTGGTACCCTTATACCCATCATACTATTCACTAATACATACTACTTATACACTCCAAATACTAGCAAGGTACTTTTTCTACTGAACTTACTTTTATATATGTTATCTTTCTTACTCACTGCCTGGAACACTTGTACTCTTACTCTCAACTACCCCATCATCTATATTAACGGATACACTTATCTAATAGTATCATACAAGATATTTACTGATACTAGCATATTACTTAACTAATCCCTGATATACCCTGGATCCTAGTACTCTCTAGGCACTCTTGATACAGAACACTAGCTTCCTAACTATTAATGTTCTAGGACACTAACTTCTTAACACTCATAACAGTTCATCACACACACTAGTGCCACTCTTGTTACTAGATTACTTACTAGGTTACCCCATCATACTCCATAACTGTCCTTGGCTTATGCACTTACTATTCTGCTACCTGCTTATTACTAACCTGCCCTTCTGGCACACTATTAGCACCTCTGATACTAAACCTCTACTTCATAATACTTATGGAACTGGCACTCCACTTCACCACTCATGTTTCCTCATACATCCCTATTAACACTTCAACACTCCTAAATACTAGGTGATACACCAACACTAGACACATACAGGATCACTCATATCTACTCACAATAATGCACAACTTCCACATATAACACAAGTCCTACTACCTAGCATAATACATTCTAACACTGACACACTCACCTATACACTTATGGGACCCATTCTATTATGGTACACTCACTAGTACCTCTTCTGGATACATATTCTCCTCCTCATGACACAACTAAATGTCAAGTACTAATAGAATAGTGAGGCTCAAACAAATTTATAATACTCCATTGCTACCTAGATCCCTCAACATCCATCTAAACATGCATGATGACATTGATACCAACTTATGGAATCATAACTGATACTATATTCTATTTTCTATCATTGGTACCAATTCTAACTATACTGACACCTACCATAGAACTATTTCTACGGGGTATTGCACTATGAGTTATCTCTAGACTGATACCTATAGTTCACATGCTCAATCAAGAATAACCCACAGACTCACAAACTATACTATAACAATTAACACTAATACTCAAGGACATAATCCAAATTACAAGTTATCAAACCATTACACTATCAAGAAACTCTAATAAAATGAAGCTCCATAAGGAACTGGACTGAAGGAACTAGAAGTGTCACTATTTCCTGAGATAATAAAGATGATAGAACATAATCTTATAATAACAGGTATGGAAGGATAGAGACGATATGTTATATCACGCCCCAGTCATAAAATACCGAGGGACTAGCCACGTGGCAATGGCCAGCAGCACAACTCCAATGGGCAAACCCAATTTAATGGACCCGTTAGAGTGCACTTAAGCTGTAAAACAAATATAATGGTCTACGATACATGTCATAGTCTAATTCTAATCTCATCCACAGAAAGTAAACACAATTAATTATGATAGACTAATCAAGATAAGAGATAAAAAGAAATATAGTCCATCATTAAGTCCAAATAAATAGTGTTTCGGAGAACAACTCGATAATGAGTTAATACATAAATCAAAGAGTCAAGATATAAAATAACTGGAAGCAGAAATAACTGAGTAAGTAACAGAATACTCAGGAGAAATCCTCTGGCACAACCTCGTCCTCTGGTGCCAGTACTGCTCCAGCGTCATCTCCTGTCCCGTATATCTCGGGGTAAACCTCCTCTGCTGTACCTGGGGACATAATCCGGATCCAAGTCCTCAGGGGACATAGCAAGGTACAAGAATAACTTAAGCCAAATGAAATACAGTATATAAAAAAGATTCTCAGGGCAAGCTATATAACCTGCTATATGAAATGCAAATGAGAGCATCACTAGTACTCTGGCTGAGACCACTACAAGCTCTGTGTCGGGGAGCCGGTAGCAGTAATATCATGTAATAGGCCAAGCTCTGGAACATAGACTAAAGAACCGCAATAATAAAATATATATGTATGTAATCAGCCTGTAGCCTGTGTATCTCTCCCCACCCAATGTAATCACACGTCTCATATCCACGATGTCTCATGTCCATAACATGCAAGATCATGACCTCTAACTAGTACAACGAGTCATAATGATATCTATGTATATGCAAGTCTCATGTCACGAATCCTGTAAGCGTATACAGAATTACTATGAATAACTAAGGAATGATTCTGTCACATAAATAGTTTTAAGTGTCCTATGGTATAACGTACTTGATAAAGCAAGCACGTAAAAATATATAGGATCGTGGTATCAACTCTCTAAGTGACGTTATACGACTCCGCGTACGGCGTCGACACCCGAATCTTGTTCGAACGTTAAGAAATATCTCACTGTCCTAGGTTGAGCAGGCACATCACAAGAAAATAACAAGCAAATAATATCAAAGGAACTACTGCAAGTTTGGCAAGGTATACTTACCTGGGTTCTGAACTCCTTTAGTTGCTCATGTAAAAGTGAAATCTCCAGGTACGCCTCTGGATGTTGAAATAAATATTACTATCTCTCTCAGAATACATGAAATAGCTAGGATTGACTAACCATAAGTCCAATTTGGACACAGGGGTAGAATTGATACTTTATGGTCAAAGCGGGGTCCACATGTGGCCCACTTTGCACCGAAAAATATGCCATAGACAAATTTCTCCAAATTTATCAAACTTAGTATCTACTAGTCCAAAACGACGATACGAACACAATAGAATATCCAGAACTGGATTTCGATAAGCCGGTCACGAAATCGTCCTACAAGGGGAATCATGGGGCCCACGAAACGGGATTTCATTAACGTTCTCAGAATCGAACCAAACTTGAGTCACATGACCAGCGTAATGCTATGAATCCGATGGTACAAGTTTCTTTGTGAAACGACAAACATACAAGAAATTATGACGCGTGTAAGAATAGGCCGATAAGGGCTTTTTGACGGATACGTATTGATTTCGGTGTGCACGCACATCCAAATCATTTTTCGTAAAATACCACACGTCCAGGTTGACGATACGTACCTTTTGGTACAATTCACATACGACGAAGTCACCTTGTTTAGTGGGACGCACCCCGTTTCAGAAAATATTGGTTTTAGAAAACCAAGTTTTTGGTCAAATTCAACCACGAATAAATCACAGCATACAACAAATTAAAATAAACTAATCTAAGAAATTAAATCTCGGTTATGTTGTCTAAATTACTGTTCAAATGGAATTTAAAAATATTAACTAGGTTGAAAGAAAAACGGCCATGAACATTGATGTTTGGGACAGTTTTCTGAACTAAAAATTAGGTTTTTTTTGTTTTGCGTCGCGAATTACGATCGACACAGGACACGATACCCCGAACTAATTATACAGGGTTCAAGAGGATCATGTGGTCTTCGTATACGATCCAACAGAATGATATTTGGATTAATGTGCAGGGAGATATAAGGGTGGGATGTAGCATACCTTACTGCTTTGCTGCTGCTCGAAAATGGACGAATTACGGTGGTGGTTTGCCGCGACGTGCGACGGCGGTACGGCGATCGTCGATGGCTGAGGTTGGTCGGGGTGGAAGCGGAGTTGATGGTGGTGGTGGTCGGCTAGGATAGGGTTTAAATAGGGGTGAGGGGAGGGAGTTACAATGAGCGAAATGAGGGGTTCGGCCATTGATTTCGGGGAGTGGGAGAGGGGACGTGCGGGGTTTTTTACGTGGGTTACTGTAGATGGGGGGTTGGGTTGTGGGTTAGCGGGTCAGTGGGTCTGCGAGTTCGGGTACGGGTGCGGGTGCGGGTTTAGGTTTGATTGGTCTAGTTTGGTCTGGGTTGGTTCGGTTTAGGTTGGTTTGTGTTGGTTTAGGTTAGTTTAGTTTGGTTTATGTATATATGGCCATAAAAAAATAATTTTAGACCCCAATAAATAACAAAAAAATTACACAATACTCTATTATTAATTATACACCAAAAAAATATAATTTTTGCACTATTTTAATAATTAATTTATTACACAAAATATAAATCCATAAAAGAACATTTATTATAATTAACTATAAATAATAAAAAAATTCTATAATAATAATTAATTAAATTTAAATTAAATTCTAAAAATTAGGGTGTTTATAATCTACCCACCTTAAAATAATTGTGTCCTCACATTTAAAATTAACTACTAAGGAATTTAAAATAATCATGATAACCTATAGGTAGTTCTTAGGTCATACCTGCATCTTCGAATATGTGAGGATAACGCTGGCATATGATATCCTCTCGTTCCCAAGTAGATTCGCCGGGGGAGTGATATTTCTAAGCTACCCGGACCAATCTAATCGCCTGACCCCGTAATATCTTTTCACTAATGTCAAGTATCCCAACTGGCTGCTCTTCATATCTCAAGCTAGGTCCCACTGAAATCTCAGAATGATCGACTACGTGACTTGGGTCAGTCACCTACCTCCTCAGTTGTGAGATATGGAATACATCATGCACTCCCTGTAGAATGGGGGTAATGTAAGACGATATGCCACCTCACCAATATGATCCAAAATATCAAATGGCCCAATGTACCTCGGGCTCAGCTTGCCTCTGCTCCCAAATCGAATAGTACCTCGAGTAGGTGAGATCCTCAAGAATACATGTTCTCCTTCCTTGAACTCCAAAGGTCGGCGGTGTGTGTTAGCCTAATACTTTCGTCTGTCCTAAGCTGCACGAAGATGACTCTGAATTTGCTTCACCATCTTAACTGTCTGCATAACTAACTCTGGACCGAGTATCTGATGCTCGCCAATGTCACTCCAACATATCGGTGACCTGCACTTCCTGTCGTACAGCGCCTCGAAAGGTGCCATCTGGATGCTCGCCTGGTAGCTGTTATTGTAAAAGAACTCCACCAAGTGCAAATGGTCTTCCCAAGACCCTCCGAAGTCTAACAAACATGACCTCAGCATATCCTCCAGGATTTGAATTGTGCGCTCTGACTGACCGTCTATCTGTGGATGTTAAGCAGTGCTGAACTTGGGTCGGGTGCCAAGACTCTCCTGCATGCTTTGCCAAAAATAGGATGTGAATCTTGAGTCACGATCAGACATAATACTAACCAATACTCTATGTAATCTTACGATCTGTCGTATATACATGTTGGCTAGAATCTTCGTGGACTGTCCAACTCTGAACGACAAGAAATGTGTCGATTTGGTGAGTCGATCCACAATAACCCAGACTGTATCCTTTCCACTGGGCTTCTTGGAAATCGTGTAACGAAATCCATAGTGATATGTTCCCACTTCCATTCAGGTATGGGAAGCGGCTATAACATACCGGCGGTTCTATGATGATCGGCCTTAACTTGCTGACAGACCAAACATTTTGCCAAAAACTGCGCAATCTCTCTCTCTTCATACCATGCAACCAATAGTACTGCCTCAAATCTCGGTACATGTTCGTACCTCCCGGATGAATAAAGTATATTGATCTATGTGCTTCATACATCAACTCATATCTCAACTCCCCATTATGAATATATAGGCAATTTTCTCATCTTAACGTCCCGTCCTCATGGATTCAAAGTCTCGTCTGCATTATGGCTTCCGTCTCCTCTTTAAGTCTCTGGAATCTAGTATCTGTGGGTAATGCCACCTTAATCCTCTCCACTAGTGATGACTTAACTTCAAGATTCACCAACAGCCCATTCTGCCTTGGCAAAATAACCTCTATTTTGAGCTTCTGAAGATCCTCTAATAGCTAGGGCTGCATCGTCAAGAAATAAACTGTGGGCTTCCTGCTGAGTGCATCTACTACGATATTCACCTTGTCCGGATGGTACTGCAAATCTATATCAAAATTAACCATCAACTCTAACCAACGTCTATGTCTTATATTAAGCTCTTTCTGAGTATAGATATACTTTAGACTTTTGTGATCAGTGAAGCTTTCCACCTTCTCTCCATAAAGATAGTGCATCCATATCTTTAATGCAAATATTACTGCAGCTAGCTCAAGATCATGCGTCGAGTAGTTCTTCTCATGAACCTTCAGCTGTCTCGATGCATAAGCGATAACTTTGCCATGTTGCATCAAAACACATCCTAGTCCACTGCCTGACGCATCACTATAAACAACGAATCCTCCCAATCCTGAAGGAAGATTCAAGATCGGTGTTGTCGTCAATCGTCTCTTCAACTCCTCAACGGCCTTCTGACAATCTTCTATCCATGCAAACTCCTAGTCCTTACGTGTCAACCGCGTCATAGGCTCTATAATCCTTGAGAAGTTCTCCATGAACCTTCGATAGTATCCAGCAAGTCCGAGAAAACTTCTCACTTCCGCAACTGAGGTAGGTGTGGGCCAAGTTTCTATTGCAGCAACCTTCTTCGCATCACTAGTACTCAGGCTGAGACCACTACAAGCTCTGTGTTGGGGATTCTGTATGTCTCTTCCCACCCAATATAATCATACGTCTCATGTCCATGACGTCTCATGTCCATAACACGCAAGATCATGACCTCTAACTAGTACAGTGAGTCATAATAATATCTATGTATATGCAAGTCTCATGTCACGAATCCTGTAAGCCTATACAGAATCACCATAAATAACTCAGGAAAGATTCTATCACATGAATAGTTTCAAGTGTCCTATGATATGACGTACTTGATAAAGCAAGCACGTAAAAATATATAGGATCGTGGTATCAACTCTCTAAGTGACGTTACACAACTCCGCGTATGGCATCGACACCCGAATCTTGTTTGGACATTAATAAACATCTCACGGTCCTAGGTTGAGCAGGCACATCATAAGAAAATAACTCAAGCAAATAATATCAAAGAAACTATTACAAGTTTGGCAAGGTACACTTGCCTGGGTTCTGAACTCCTTTAGTTGCTCCTATAAAAGTAAAATCTCCAGGTACGCCTTCGGATGCTGAAACAAATATTACCATCTCTCTCAGGATACATAAAATAGCTAGGATTGACTACCCATTAGTCCAATTTGGACACAAGGACAGAATTGATAGTTTCTACTCAAAGCGGGGTCCACATGTGGCCCACTTCGCACCAAAAAAATGTGCCATAGGCAAAGTTCTCCAAATTTGTCAAACTTAGTATCTACGAGCCCAGAACGATGATATGAACCCAACAGAATATCCAGAACTAGATTTTGATGAGCCAGTCACGAAATCGCCCGTCAAGTGGAATCATGGGGCCCACGAAAAAGGATTTCGTCAACGTTCTCAGAATTGAACCAAACTTGGGTCATAGGACCAGCATAATGCTACAAATCAAATGGCATAAGTTTTGTTATAAAATGATAAGCACACAAGAAATTATGATGAGTGTCAGAACGGACCGATATGGGGCTTTTTGACGGATACACATTGATTGCGGTGTGCACGCACATCCAAATCAACTTCCTCAAAATCTTACATATCTGTGTTGACGATACACACCTTTTGGTGCAATTCGTACACGACGAAGTCGCCTCGTTTAGTGGGACCCACCCCGTTTCAGAAAATTTTGGTTTTAGAAAACCAAGTTTTTGGTCAACTTCAACCATGAATAAATTACAGCATACAACAAATTAAAATAAACTAAATTAAGGGATTAAATTTTGATTATATTGTCTAAATTATTGTTTAAATAGAATTTAAAAATATTAACTAGGTTGGAAGAAAAACGGCCATGAACATGAGTGTTTGGGACAGTTTTTTAAACTACAAATTGGGTTTTTTCCTGTTTTGCATCGCTAATTACGATCGATACATGACATGATATCCCGAACTAATTATACATGGTTCAAGAGGGTCATATAGTCTTCACATAGGATTTGACATATCAATATTTGGATTAATGTGCAGGGAGATACAAGGGTGGGAAGTAGCATACCTTACTGCTTTGCTGCTGCTAGAAAATGGGCGACTTGCGGCGGTGTTTGTGGCAGCGTGCGGCGGTGGGTTCATGACCCGTGTCACGACCCACACCCGGTGTAAGGGTACAAGTCGGGAACAACGTCCAACCTATGCCGCAGAATCGGCGGTAGAATGTTGTTTGGGTAATCTATCTAACCATATAATGAGCCACAACAATATCAATATACTCAATCACAAATCTAAGATAGAGAATAGCACGAATATGATAAAGATTAGAATAGTCACAATACACTCATAAGTCAAATATAATAACATCAATGAGTCTAAAAAAAATACTACACATTAAGCTGGAGACAAATCCAGTACAAAAGAATACTAAGAAGCTACAAGTCTCGGGTCATCTGTCTCAGTCGGGATGAGTCCCTCATAAGCCAGGGTCTCTGACTCTAAGCCCACAACATCCCGAGGTCTGTAATGTATACGGTACCACTCCTTAGTGTCATCAGGGAAAAATATATCCAGTCAGGAAAGGAGCAGAGTACATCTCTAACAGCAGTTCTAATCAATAATATAAACTATGTAACAGTAAATAGATATGAATATACAAGATACAACAATAGATACAAGAGATATACAATAAAGAAAATACTGGAATAAATACAAGAATAAATAATATGACAATGAACAAGAATACTAATGACTAAGTGTGTGAGTACTAACTTTAACATGTGATCGGCTTGGGAACTTGCACAATAAACTTGCACAGGAATAAGGGCCTGGCTAGTTATACGTACGGTGTATGACCAACACTCACAGGAAATAAGAGATGAACAAGAAGGATATGATCACATATCTATACTAAAATACTTTCCACCCCCGACTGGTATATGGGATCCAACCATGGTACGCTATGGCACGAAATTCTCTAGGAAGATAGCGACTCTTCCCGAGAATTAGTGTCTGTACGTACAAGAAGAACAATAAAACAAGGCTTGCACAAGATACACCATATACCAAGGAATAATATCTTATGACGAGATCCGGATATACCAATCCGTGTAACCATCGTGTCAAGAATCGAGAATATCTATACTAGATACAATGAACATAGAGGATATCATAAATGAGAAACTATCAGAGAATGTACTCGCCTGAAGTCCGGTAAATAGTCTCACAGATGTCTAATATGGTGCCTCGAAGACCTAGATATGGAATATAATATCAATACAAGGTTTCGGAAAGAAAATAAGTTAAACTAGTCAATATCTAGGTCAAAGAGCCATTTCTAAGTCAAAATAGTCAACTTGGTCAAACTACCTATTTCTAGGTTACATCAGTCTATCTCTATGATATTGGGTTCATACACTATGAAACCAGGTCATAAAAGCTAAATCTAGGATACTAAGATACCGTATCTCAGGATACACAAACATGAGATATGAATTATCATATATGCATATTCAATCAATAATAAGTATACTAGTCCTAAGTACACTTACTAAATGGATGCCTTGATTTTGAACCAACTCGGTATCGCACCACTAAACACTCATCTTGATACCCAAACCCCGAATACGTTGAATATTCTTGATACCTTGATACTTACCTTGGTATCTCAAGGTAAATATGATATCTAGTATATAGTAGCTACCCCACTAGCTATATAGACATGCATATATAAATCTAATATAGTTTCTAGTATTCACTAACTCCTAATTCATATACACATATATACCTACATATATATAGATAACTTAAGATACATAAGTATATATATACATCTAACTAACTAGAGATGCAAGTGTTATACATATAGATCTAACTACTAACATATATATAACTGTAACAAGATATCTACTAATTTACTAGTTAACTATTAAGCTACTAACAACTAACTACTAACCTCTATTAAAACTAACTACCTACTACTAAACTACTAGTAACAAAGACTAACTATACTACTAATCTAACTAACCTTACTACCCTGCTGACTGCTACCTCGTTTCCTTGATGCTGATACTGGGTTCGCAAAAGCTGCTACTACTCGTGCTGAAACTACTGTTGCTGCAGCTGCTGCGGTTGCTTCATTGTTGATACGCTGTTGCTGCTAGGTCTGAAACTGAAGATAAGCAATGCAAACTGCAACTGCTACTCTAAAATGTTTCTGCTGCTGCTACTCTAAAATGCTGCTGCTGCTGCTACTCTAGAATGTTGCTCCCTACTGCTACTCTAAAATATTGCTCCCTGACGAGCCCCTCCCTACATGCACACTTAACTTTATATATATATATATATATATATATATATACACACACACTCAAGTAAACTTCCCTCATCATATACAATACATATATAATTATGCACATACTTATATAAGTGTTCAATCTTACATATATACGTATAGGTAGATACATCACATCCTCTCATACATACTTCTAGATATAGTATATCATACATATATATATATATATAGCAATACATACACGTATACACACACACACACACACACACACACACATATATATATATATATATATATATATATATATATATATAACATAACTTATTCAAATAGCTATTTTATTTATATATATATATATATATATATATATATATATATATATATATATATATAATAGCTAAGAACAATAGAAATTGGATCTAGAAATAAAATACAACAAACATGTGGAGTGCATCGCACCCGTATCATACTAGATCTATGATACGCTTGCGACACGAGTCCACCACATAACCAAATATACCCTGAAGGACATGAGCAAGTCTAATATACTATTTATAAATAATACAAAAAGTAAAATATATATTTACGTGTCTGTGTCAAAATATTACATGCACAAAGTCCCGTGTCGGAGAAAAAACCCCCAAATCAACACGTAGCACCAATTTGTTGGGATACGACCTACACGTACCCAATTGTGGATACGACACTAGCCACAAACACATGCCAAGTTAATCTATAGGACCAATTGACAAACACAACAAGTGTCAATCTAGGAATTCCCCCAAAATTGACACAAAAAGTACCATAACTTTCTCAATAGGCCTCCTATGAACTCAATTCCAATTCCTATGGGTAGCCTATGCATATGGGTTGGTTTCTCATGGTTAATTCTCATATTTAGAACCTAAATTAAGGGGAAAAAACTAAATTTTACCTATTAGGAGATGGATTTCCAATGCAACCTCTAAATTGGATAAAATTGACCTTCAACTTGTAGATCCTTGCTCATCTTATTAGATCCTTGCTTCCTCCTTCTAGATCCTTACTCTACTAGCCTCCAATGGTAAATTGGAAAGGAATTAGGATAAA
Source organism: Iris macrosiphon (assembly GCA_036927795.1). Taxonomy (NCBI): domain Eukaryota; kingdom Viridiplantae; phylum Streptophyta; class Magnoliopsida; order Asparagales; family Iridaceae; genus Iris; species Iris macrosiphon. Next base: position 139,941,153 of record JAYESA010000007.1, read on the forward strand.
ATTTGGTAGAGAATTGATGTGGAAATGAAGAAATTTGGTTGAGAAAAATTTTAGATCTAGATTTGAAATAAAAATAGGAGAGAGAAACTTTTTCTCCCTCTTTTAATAGGTCGGCCCCCCTTGCCCCTTCCTCAAGCTACTATGTAATGTCCATTATACCCCTTGGGGTCTCTCATGAAGAAATAATTAAGGAGGGAAGATTCTAGTCTAATGGTTTAATTAAATCAATGGGCTTCTAATTGGGCTCAATTCTAACAATTTAATATTATTGGTCCATGAGTCTAAACTAAACTAGTTAGTTCCACTAACACAAGTCCAAAATAATATACTAACATCTAACAATAATTAAATAATATAATAAAAATTATTTAACATGCACAATATTTAATTAATTATAAAATGACTATAATAACCTTTCCTAGAGAATGTGGTAGTGACAACCCGTACCCGATATAGGGACACGAGTACTCGGGTACATCCAGCCTATGTCGTAGCATCGGCGGTAGAACACTGTCTAGGTCACAATATAATCTAATCAATCTCACACGAATATCCAACTCCATAAGGAGACATAGATATAACAATATAATATGAAATACTCAACCACAGAACTAAAGCACGATAGGATATCGAAAGAATAATCAAAACACAACCACAAAGTCTAAACAACGATATAATCTAAACTTCAAACAATAACATCAAAGTCTAAATATATGCCGAAAATAAATCCGGTACCATAATCTGAAAACGGAACTAGGTAATATAACTAATGATTCCGGCTAGACCTTCCGGCAATCACACCCGAGCTACAATGTCCAAGGCTGCAGCTACTCTCCCTGTGGTCCGTAGTATGTCGAACACCAGTCCTCTAAGTCACAGTCTAAAAAATATATCCAGTCAGGATTGGAGCGAAGTACAACCAAATAGCAATTCCAATTAATTGATAAGAACTATAAACAATAAAATAGAGGATGCTATATACTGAAAGAAAATAATAAATAGATGCAATGGCAAATGGTAAAGAAAATATGCAATGTAGACAATAGGGTATATTCAATGCATATATGAAATAAAGAGAAAGGAACTACAATATCAGATTCAAGGCAATATGATCTATGGAACTGAATATGAAGAACTGTAACTGTTCTAAGTGTTTGAAATACTAGTTTCGATGTGTGATCGGCTTGGGAACTTGTACAATTGCTATAAGGGTTGGCTAATCATAGGTGAGGTGTATGATTAACACTAACAATGTTTTATAATTTATAATAGGAATATGATCACATATCCTACTAGCAATTTTCTATACCCCAACTAGTATAGTGGATCCAACCATGACACATTACGATACACGATCATTGTCCAATAATAACACCATGTACAATATCTAATATCAATATCGTGTACGATGTCAATACGATAACCATTGTAACATCTCATGACTGAAGATCTAAGCTATATACTAGTCCGTGTACCAAAGTGTCAAGAATCAGATGTAACATTTTTAAGTACTTAAAATATAGAAATTATTAAATAATGGACACTATTAGAGAATGTACTCGCCTGAGGTCCTGAGCAAAGGATGTGAAACAGTGTCTGAACTAGTATCACAAGGACCTAGATATGAATATTAAGTCAAAATAGTGTTTTTGAATTATAAACATGCTAAACTAGCTTGAAACTAGGTCACTTGGTCAACACTTGATCAAACTAGACCAAACTAAGTCAAACTAGGTCAATACCTTGCTAAACTAGGTTTTCTAGATCATACTAGTCTTTACCTTGCTAATACTAGATTTCTAGGTCAAGCTAGCTAATATAGTATACTATGTATCTTATATACTCTATAGATCAATATGTATACCAATATATACCAAACTTTGTCTAACATTTGACACCTAGCCATTACCTAAGTATTACTTGGTATCTAGATCATACTTTTAACTATTGCCTTAGTCCAACTCAATAACTTAACCAATTACCCAATTCCTAACTTACCTATATGCAACTTTAAAGTAATATCTAATACCTTAACACACCCATACAACTTTCTAATTTACCACTTAGAATACCTTATACTGCCCATTGGTACATGGTACCATGGTACCACACTAATTCCCATGATACACTTGCACACCAACACTAACCTAGCTACTCTCTAACACACTTACACTCTACACATGCTACCAACTCTATATCACTAGTTACCACCACTTCACATATACTTGGACTAATACTCTAACATTAGTACCTCAAATGCATACTAAACCTCAACTCGACAGTAGGTCACTGTGATACACTTACCAATACTTAACACTATGGGATATCCACACCATATATCGTATTTATATCCCTACTTATATCCCTAGTTACAGTGACACTTAACACACTCATACTCTTGATACCCATAACTGGAACAACATACCCCTTTGAATTACCTCTATTCTCTACTAGTACATACTGGGTTTGTATTAAATGTCTGCATATACCTTTCACATACACAGTACCTAGACTACTACACTAATTACACTCACTCAAGTACTAACCACATATACTCAATACTACACTAGACACTCATCTACCTTAACATTTTACTTATACACTGGCACACACACTATTACTAATCTGGAACTTAAGTACTCCCTAGGGCCATATGTCTTCAATCCACATGATTAACTAGTTTTCTCTAACTATGATACTGAACACTATGGCCATGCAGACACTTGGAATGCTAATTACGGTAAATATCCAATTTGACTCTACATTCAATATGCACTCTCACCAAGCTATGCAATTGACGGCACATAAGGACACTCCTATAGCCTGCCATTTACTATAACTGCAAGTTTTGCATTACGTCTACTGATGTCGTTTGCCTTGCTCCTACTACATGTTACTTGGATACACCCTTTTGTTTTCCCCAACTGCTACTGCTGCCAAGCAATACTCGAGCTTTCTGCATACTCACTTGATGCCTGCAACAAGCATTGCTACTATCGATTTTGCTGGAACCAAATGCACAGCTCCCTGTGAATTATAGCAATTACATTTGCAGCTGCAAAATATTACAGAGCACTTGGTACTGCTGTCATTGCTTTCCACTATTGCTGCTACCTATAATTCTATCTCCTTGATCCTGTACACCTCTCGAATACACTATACACATGAGAAAACAATCATGGACTATTATGCTCAAGTTGTTACCTCTATGTTCTCACACTCCACTCACAGACCCCCATGTGCACATCACTTGGTAATGCAACCCAGGTGCACTGCTGCACCTATCTTGACTTGGCACACAACAGACACACAAACACCTAGTATACATAAACCTCTATGTATATCCATTGATATATATATATATATATATATATATATATATATATATATACTCACACATAAACACAAACACACACATGCATATATATATATATATATATATATATATATATATATATATACACCTCTAGGTATATCACTCTATATATATATATACACTCACATATAGTTATATAAACACATATACATATATATATATATATATATATATATATATATATATATATATATATATATATATATATATATATATATATATACCTATAAATATAATTAGGTACATATAGTTATACACATAACACAATAGAAAAGCAACCATCACACAAATATATATGCATACCCAAATCTAACCGTGCGTATCATGAGATACCATGACACGACACTACGTATCATATTTAGGATACACCAACCTTCTCAAAACATGCTTTTCACTCCAAAATCTCCTATGAAACATTTCTACAAACACCTAGTGGTCCAAATTTGGAGTTTTTCCCAAATTAGGACAAAACTCAATGTAACTTTCATAATAGGTCTCCAAAGAACCTAGTTCTTCTTCTTATGGGTAGTCCTTAGCCATGGATAGGTTTTTAGGGTTTATTTTACCATTAAAACTAAATGACAAGAGGGATAATAGTTTTACCTATTGGAAGATGGATTTCCAATGTCTTCTACCAAATGGACACAAATAAAAGTTGGACACAATCCTCAAGCCAATGCTTCCCTCCTCAAGTGCTCCTCTAGCAATGCCAAGCTCCTTAGCCTCTTTGAAATAAGAATAAGAGGGAAGAAATTTGGGAATAGAAAAATTAGGGTTTGCTCTCTAATTTGGGGATGAACTAAATAGAAATAAATGGAGGCTACTCATGAATGAAGAGGTTTATATAACCTCTTAGGGTTATGGTTAGGTTGAGGAATGTTTAAATTAACACAAGTACCCCTCTCATTCCTTCACGAATATGATCTACTAAATCATATGAGAAATATTATATTCTTGAGTCTAAATAGGTTTAATGGAATTAATCTTTTCATGACTAACTATTTAATTGAGTCAATGGGTCAAGTCAAGTCTGGTACACTAATGTCAAGTCTAAAAAAAATAGACTAATCAACTAACAATAATAATAATAATAGTAACAATACATATAACATGCATATTATAAATAAATAAAATATACATAATATTTATAATAATAAAAAATGACAAAAATACCCATATTCTGAAAATGTGGTAGTGACAATTCTACCCCCCTTAGAAAATTTTGTCCTCGAAATATAAGACACCTTGTCTCTCTCTGACCAGTCATAACCTATTCATTAATCTTCACTACGGCCAAACCCCCAATAATCAAGGTCTAAGGAAGTCTTACCTATAATCATACAACATGCAATCTAGAGAAAGAAAACAAACATGCAGAGTTATGGTCTTTTTTTGTTATAGTATTACAGTCTTTGTCAGGGTGTATTACTAATTACATTCTAGTAGGAAAATTATCGATACAAGCTACGGTACTAAAGAATCATTCAATCAATCAAGTAGAGGAAAGGAATAGAAGAAAAGAAAGAACAAAACCTTCTAGCCCATCACCTGCAGTATCGGTCTCCTCGACCATCATTGCAAATGCCCTGCCCTGGTGGGGTGGCTTCATTTGCGAGTGATGAGCAATCTGCGGTTCCATAGGTGGCCTAACTAGATCTCTATGATTTGGAGCTATGCGCTGGCCGAGAAGATAAGAAGCTAGAAGATAATCCCTCACTCGATGTCCCGCAGCGCCACTGTGCAAACAAAGTCATAGCCTCACTCTATAGCTCTCTCAAAGGTGACCTGGCTTCTTACAGAAATGACAAGCCTGTTGGGTCTGCCTCGGAGGCTGTTGCTGAACACAAACCGGTGCCTGGTACTGCTGGTAGTGATGCTGAAACATCCTCGGCTGTTGCTGCATATGGAGACGCTTGGCCGGTCCCACGCTGCCACTCGTATCTCCAGGTACATCATGACTCCTCTTAGGCCTGAGATCCAGATCCTCCTCTGCAATCTAGGCATCTATCAAGATATCCTCAAAGGTAGGGTTGCGACGACCAGGAGCGCGTGACCTAATCTCCCTCGTCAGCCCCTTTCTGAACTTTTGGGCTCTATCTCCTGGGTCCCAAATCATAGACGATGCAAAATGGCTCAATCAACAGAATTCTACGGCGTACTCGTCGACCAACATGTTCCCTTGGACCAAGTTATGAAAGTGACTCTCCAAAGCTCCCAGGCCACGTTGGGAAAGAACTTCTCCTTGAAAACCTCCTTAAAAGTCTTTCAAGTAAGTCCTTGAGCAGTAAGTCTCGGTTTCGTATGATACCACATGAGTGCAATATCGAACATCTGACTGCCAGCCGCCTCGATCTGCAATCCCTCTGGAATCTGGGCCAATCGCAGGTTTCTCTCCATATCCTCTAACCAGTCATCAGCGTAGAGTATTCCCTCGATACCCTTGAACTCTCGAGGTACCATCCTCTTAAAGTCCACTATAGTGCCTGGCCTCTGCTGCTGCTGGCCAGGATGCTGCTGGGCAACTCTCTCAACTGCCTGTAGGGCTACCTGGTGAGCATTCTCCATGCTCTCTCTTATCAGCTCAGTCTGTGCTTGGTGCGCCTTTACCTACACCCTCTGAGCCTCAGCTTGAACACATTGGGCCTCCATCTTCACCCTCTGGCATCTACCAAAGCCCTGGATGAAAGTAAAAACATGTGCCCCATCAGCAAGCGTACCTCCAAGAAAAGGAATCTACGGTGGGAGAGGAAGGTCCTCCGCAAAAGCTGGGGCAGCCCTCTGGAAAGGTGGGGGAGGAGGACCTCCGAAAGCTGCTGAAACTCATATACGGACAGAATATGAAGGAACAGTCTCTACCACTCCATGTGTAGGAGGTCGAGAAGTCGCTGACCTCTCCGACACGATAGCTGCTCCTGATTGCTGCGATCTGGTCTTCGGCGGCATCCTGAAGATGGATCGAAATAAGAAGAAGTTATTAAGGCACAAGAATACGATATCATCAAGGAAGGATAAAATATTCAAGAAAAGCAATACTCAGAAGGAATAGCAATATCGGTAGATTGAAAGTGTTCGTAATTGTGATTGAGTATTCGCTCTCATTCTAGTATACTATATCCTAGATCCTATCACAAGCTCGTAGTAATACTACTAAGTTGTTGCACTACCACGATATCGCGCTAATTGTGAAGCTTGACCTGCATGGGCCACCACTAAAATATGTCACGATCCGCACCCGATATATGGGCACGAGTACGCGGGTACGTCCAGCCTACGTCGCAGCATCGACGGTAGAACACTGTCTAGGTCACAATACCATCTAATCAATCTCACACGAATATCCAACTCCATAAAGAGACACAGATATAACAATATAATAAAAAATACTCAACCACAGAACTAAAGTACGATAGGATATCGAAAGGATAATAAAAACACAACCACAAAGTCTAAACAATGATATAATCTAAAATTCAAACAATAACATCAAAGTCTCAATATATGCCGGAAACAAATCTGGTACCATAATCTGAAAACGGAACTAGGTATTATAACTAGTGATTCCGGCTAGACCTCCCGGCAATCACACCCGAGCTACAAGGTCCAAGGCTGCAGCTACTCTCCCTGTGGTCCATAATATGTCGGACACCAGTCCTCTAAGTCGTAGTCTAAAAAATATATCCAGTCAGGATTGGAGTGAAGTACAACCCAATAACAGTTCCAATTAATTGACAAGAACTATAAAATAATAAAATAGAGGATGATATATACTGAGAGAAAATAATAAATAGATGCAATGGCAAATGGTAAAGAAAACAGGCAATATAGACAATAGGGTATAGTCAGTGCATATATGAAATGAAGAGAAAGGAACAACAATATCATATTTAAGGCAATGTGATCTATGAAACTGAATATGAAGAACTGTAACTGTTCTAAGTGTTTGAAATACTAGTTTCGATGTGTGATCGGCTTGGGAACTTATACAATAGCTATATGGCTTGGCTACTCATACGTGAGGTATATGATTAACAGTAACAATATTTTATAATTTATAATAGGAATATGATCACATCTCTTACTAGCAATTTTTTCTACCCGAACTAGTACAGTGGATCCAACCATGACACGTTATGATACACGATCATTGTCTAATAATAATACCATGTACAATGTCTAATATCAATATCATGTACGATGTCAATACGATAACCATTATAACATCTCATGACTGAAGATCCAAGCTATATACTAGTTCATGTACCAAAGTGTCAAGAATCAGATGTAACATTTCTAAGTACTTAAAATATAGAAATTATCAAATAATAGAAACTATTGGAGAATGTACTCGCCTGAGGTCCTGAACAATGGATGCAAAACGGTATTTGAACTGGTATCACAAGGACCTAGATATAAATATTAAGTCAAAACAGTGTTTTCGAATTATAAACATGCTAAACTAGCTTGAAACTAGGTCTCTAGGTCAAACTAGACCAAACTAAGTTGAACTAGGTCAATACCTTGCTAAACTAGATTTTTTAGATCAGACTAGTTATTACCTTGCTAATACTAGATTTCTAGGTCAAACTTATACTATGTATCTTAAATACTATATAGATCTATATGTATACCAATATATACAAAACTTGGTCTAACATTTGACACCTAGCCACTACCTAATTATCACTTGGTATCTAGATCATACTTTTAACTATTGCCTTAGTCCAACTAAATAACTTAACCAATTACCCAAATCCTATCGTTGCTTCCCACTATTGCTACTACCAGTAATTCTATCTCCTCGAACTTGTATACCTCTCGAATACACTATACACATGAGCAAACAATCCTGGACTATTATGCTCGAGCTGCTACCTCTATGTTCTCACACTCCTCTCACAGACCCCCATGTGCACATCACTTGGTAATGCAACCCAAGTGCACTGCTGCACCTATCTCGACTTGGCACACAACAGACACACAAACACCTAGTACACATATACCTCTATGTATATCCATTGCTATATGTATATCAACACCTATATGTGTGTGTGTATATATATATATATATATATATATATATATATATAAACATATATATATACACCCACACATAAACACAAACACACACATGCATATATATATACACCTCAAGGTATATCACTCTATACATATATATATACCCTCACATATAGATATATAAACATATACACATATATATGTATACAATTACATATATATATAAATATAGATATACGTATATACCTATAAATATAATTATGTACATATAGTTATACATACATAACATAATACAAAACTAACTATCACACAAATACATATGCATACCCAAATCTAACTGTGGGTATCATGAGATACCATGACACGACACTACGTATCCTATTTAAGATACACCAACCTTCTCAAAATATTATTTCCACTCCAAAATATGTCACGACCCGCACCCGGAAATTCGGGCACGAGTACGTGGGTACGTCCAGCCTACGCCGCAGAGTCGGCGGTAGTACGCTGTCTAGGTCATATCCACAGTTAACTAATCTAGCTCATTCATAATTAATGAAATAGACAAAGATAATAACAGGAAAAGGATGCTGAGATTTCAAATGAAATAAATGTGACAACAGCTCAAATGTTTAATACAGAATCCAAAAATAAAATCGGGGACAAACCCGATTACTAAGATAAAAGAGCATAAATAAAAAGCTAGTGCTAACTACTCTGTAGAAGTAGTCTTCTGGGTGGGAACTGGCTCCTCATAAGTGTCATATGTTCCCTCATAGGGGCCATAATAGGTAGGGGCAAAGTCCTCATCATCGCCTAAAACAACGGATCCAGTCAGGAAAGGAGCAAAGTACACAATGCACAACCAAGATTTAAACTAAATATTTATGACAATTGGGAAAAGAATTGACTAAGTATCATATTGAGAATGTGCATAAAAGAAGCAACAATATCTAAGAGTTAATACTACAAACAGGAATATGAGTAAACAGGAATAAAGATGAAACAGGAATTGAAACTACAACAAGGCAACAGGAACTATAACAAGACAAGAAGCTATGTGTGTGAACTTGTGTATTTAGAATACATAGATGACATGTAGGGGTTTATAAGGCTACTCAGGCCGTCATAGACGGCTATCAGTCAGGAATAATCGAGTATCAGGCTGATGGTACAGTCGTGTATCCACAGCTAGCAGTCAGGACAGGGGGAAGGGTAAACTACATGCCTTCTAGTATTCTCCCACCCGAGACGAAAAGCAAGACATGAACTCTAGTATTCAAGACATGAAATCCAGTATTCTAATACTACGTATAATCATCAATGGTACTAGTAAAGCAGGAAATTAATTATCATAATATAAAGGTTAAACTTTGAAGTGCAGGTAATTGCCTGATGTTTGGATCCAATTACAATTGTGTGTCTCGGGGAAATTTTCAGAAATGTGTCCAGATGCTGTAATAAACATTACCATCATGCTCAGAAGATGTCAAATATCTAGAAACGCCTGTCCTTGGGTCCAATTCGGAGACAAGGGCAAAACGGTAATTTTGGGTCAAAACGGGGTCCGCATGTGGGCTCGCTTTGCACCGAAAAATGTATCAGGGTCAAAGGTCTCCAAATTCACCAAATATAGTGTCAAAAGGTCAGGAACGATGATACGAACCCAACCTAACTTCCAAAATTGAATTCCGATGAGCCGATCACGAAATCGCCCGTCGAGCGGGGCCTGTGGGGCCCACGACACGCGATTTCGTCAACATTCTCAGAATTGAACCAAACTTGACCCACAGGACCAGCGTATCGCTACGAGTCCGATGGCACAAGTTTCGTTTCGATCCGACGTGTGTGCAAGAAGTTAGGGCAAATTACAGAAAAGTCGGATACGGGGCGATGTCCGCGGATATGCGTTGATTTCGGGGTGCACGCACACCCGAATCAGCTTCCGCGAAATCCCACACGTCCGTATCGACGGCGCGCACGTATTTGTGAAGACCGCACACGACCAAGTCATCCCGTTTGGCGGGGCGTACTTGGTTACGGGGTGAAACAGGGTCTAGTTTTTCCTGTTTTTGGATCGCGGTGTGCGATCACCACAGGACGCGATGCCCCGAGCGGTTTATCCGGGCACCGAGAGGGTCATACAGGCTTCACAACAAAATTTACGGAATTAAAATCGGAGATACAGGGTGCAAGATACGAGTACCTGAACGAGGCTCAAAAAATCAAAATTTTCCGTGTCCGTGTCGTGTCCGACACGACACAAAGAATTGAATTTAGGGTTAGGGTTTAGGGAAATCCTGCGAGGATGCGGCGGGGCCGGCAGGAGGAGCACCGGGGAGCGGTTGGGGCGGCTCGGGGCGGCGTCGCCGGGGACGGGCGGAGCCGACCGGAGGCACGGCGAGGGCTGGCCGGATCGAGTGGGAGGAGGAGAAGAAAGAGGAGGAGAGGGAGGCGACGCTGCGGGCTTCATCGACGGGCGGCGAGGCAGAGGCGGTGGTGGCGCAGGGAGGTGGGGCTCTGCGGTGGAGGAAGGGGGTTCCGGTGGTGAGAGGGGCCGGGCGGCTGGGTTTAAATAGGGAAAGGAGGGCGGAGGCGAGGCCGGGTTAGGCGGAGCGAGCGAGGCGGAGGAGGGCGAGACGTGGCCGGGAAGCGCGGGCGCTGTGCGGGGTGGCCGGCGTGGGACGCGGCGGCCGGAGGAATCGGCCAGTGGGGACAGGGGAGACGGGTCGGAGGCGGGTCTGGTCCGGGCAGACCCGACCCGACCCGGCAGGGGAGCGGGCTGGGCCTGGTTGGCGGGCCGCGGGTCAGCCCAATGGGCCGGGCTTAGGGAATGGGCCAGGAAAAACAGAAAAAATAATAATAATAATAATTAATAAATCAGTTAATTAAATAAATAATTAATTAAATAGTTTTTAGGCATTTAAAAATAGGTCTGAGGCCCAATAAATTCCAAAAAATTACCCTAAGTCCAGTTTTTCATTTTCCACCTAAAAATATTATTTCCATGATATTTTAATATTATTTATTATCAATTAAAAATCATTTAATAATTTAAAATCTTGATTTTAATTACAGAAAATTCCCAGAAAATTCCAGAAAATTGTGAAAAATCCAAGTTTAAAATTTTGAAAATTCAGGGGGTTTACAATCTACCCAACTTATAAAAATTTTGTCCTCGAAATTTAAAAAAAAAAATAACAATGGCACGAAAGGAAGGGCCGAGAGTTGAAATATACCTCAGGGTTCAAAAAGATAAGGGTAGCGCTCTCTAATCTCGTCTTCTCGCTCCCAGGTGGATTCGTCGGGAGAATGGTGCTTCCAAGCTACACGCACAAGGGAAATGACCTGGTTCCTTAGAACTTTCTCCGATCGGTCCAGTATCTCCACGGGTTGCTCTTGGTAAGTCAAACTTTGGCCTACTTCGAGCTCTGAGTGATCCAAAATATGGCTGGGATATGACACGTATTTTCTCAGCTGCGATACGTGAAAAATGTTATGGACTCCATCCAGAGAGGGTGGCAATGCCAGACGGTATACCACTTCTCCGATTTTCTCCTGTATGCCAAAAGGTCCAATAAATCTTGGGCTGAGTTTTCCACTCCTTCCGAACCTAATGGTGCCACGTGTCGGAGAAATCTTCAAGAATACCAGTTCTCCAACCTTTAATAAAGTCATAATCAAGTCTTAGTTCCATAATCATAATGTTTAAATTAACTTGAATTTCATAAATTTAATTACCTTAAATTCTAAGGGCCTTCGGTGGCTATTTGTCCAATGTCGTTGCCTGTCTTGAGCCATCCGAAGTCTTTCTCTTATTTGTTTTACCTTCTCAGTTGAATCGATCACCATCTCTGGTCCCAGTAAGGCTCTTTCTCCTACGTCGTCCCATGATAGCGGGGTACGACATCTGCGTCCATACAAAGCTTCAAATGGAGTCATCTCAATACTTGCTTGGTAACTGTTATTATAAGAGAACTCCACAAGATGTAGATAGTCTTTCCACGATCCTCCAAAATCCAGAACACATGTACGGAGCATATCTTCAAGGGTCTGGATTGTACGTTCTGATTGTCCATCTATTTGGGGATGATAAGCTGTGCTGAATTTGAGTTGAGTCTCCAAGCTGGCTTGTAAGCTCTTCCAGAAGTGAGAGGTGAATCTTGAATCTCGATCGGAGACAATACTTACTGGAACCCCATGCAATTTAACAATATGTCTGATATATAAATCTGCCAACTTTTCTGTAGATAGCCCTACTTCGAAGGGTAGAAAATGTGCAGACTTGGTCAGTCTATCCACTATCACCCAAATTGCATCTTTTCCACTAGGTGTCCTTGGAAGCCCAGAAACAAAATCCATTGTAATATGTTCCCACTTCCACTCCGGAATGGGTAGTGGTTGAAGCAATCCCCCAGATCTTTGTCTTTCAGCCTTGACTTGTTGGCACACTAAGCAACGAGATACAAACCTGGCTACTTCTCTTTTCATGCCATGCCACCAAACATGCGTCCTCAGGTCTTTGTATATTTTGTTGGCTCCTGGATGTATAGAGTATTGCGATCGGTGCGCCTCTTGCATAATTTCTTCTCTTATGTCTCCTTAAGGTACACATAATCTATCTCCATGCCTCAGTGATCCATCTTCATGAATTTTGAATTCCTCCACTAATCCAGCTTGCACTTGACCTCGGATGCTTCGTAGGCCTTCGTCTTGGAACTGAGTCTCCTTGATCTTATCTATTAAGGTAGACTGAATCTGCAAGTTCATCATTTGGCCTTCTTTTCCTGGGATAATTACCTCAATACCTAAACTTTCCAAGTCCTCGAGCAAGTGTCGGTCCATAGTTAAGTACATCGCCATAAGATATCTGCTTAGAGCATCAGCAACTACATTGGCCTTCCCAGGATGATATTGAAGGGTGATATCAAAATCTTTCATTAGCTCCAGCCACCTTCTTTGCCTCATGTTCAGCTCTTTCTGAGTGAAGATATATTTTAGACTTTTATGGTCTGTAAATATTTTCACCTTTTCTCCATAAAGATAATGCTTCCATAGCTTAAGAGCAAAGATAACAGCTGCCAATTCTAAATCATGAGTTGGATAGTTCTTTTCATGAGGTCGAAGCTGTCTAGAGGCATATTCTATTACCTTCTTGTTCTGCTCCAATACACAACCTAGACCTTTTCCAGAAGCATCACTATATATAGCGAATCCTCCGGTTCCAGATGGTAAGGTCAGGATAAGGGCATTAGTCAGCCTTTTCTTCAATTCTTCAAAAGTATGCTGGCATTCATCAGTCAAGGTGAACTCTTCATCCTTCCTTGTTAATTTTGTCATAGGCTCAGCAATTCTAGCAAAGTCTTTCACAAACTTCCGATAGTAGCCAGCTAGTCCCAGGAAGCTTCTAATTTCTTCTACAGAGTCTGGAGTGGGCCATGATTCTACTGCCGCTATCTTCTTGGGATCTACTGCTATTCCATCTCCAGTCACAACATGTCCCAAGAATTCTACTTTGTTTAGGAAGAATGCACATTTAGATAATTTTCCATAAAATTTTTCCTTCCTTAAAGTCTCCAATGCTAGCCTCAAGTGTTCTTCATGTTCTTCGGGAGTCTTGGAATAGTTCAAAATATCATCAATAAAGACCACTACAAATTTGTCTAGGTATGACTGGAAGACTCTGTTCATTAAGTTCATAAAAATTGCTGGAGCATTCGTCAACCCGAACGGCATCACTAAGAATTCGTAGTGTCCGTTCTGGGTATTGAAAGCAGTTTTAGGGATGTCTTCCTTCCTCACCCTTACTTGGTGGTAACCAGACCTCAAGTCAATCTTTGAAAATACCCGAGCTCCACTTAATTGATCAAATAAGTCATCTATCCTGGGTAGAGGATACTTATTCTTAATTGTTAAGGCATTCAAGGCCCTATAGTCAATACACATTCAGAATGTTCCGTCCTTCTTGGGCACAAATAATACTGGAGCTCCCCAGGGTGAGACACTAGACCTAATGAAGCATTTGTCTTCTAACTCTTTTATCTGCTCATTTAGCTCTATTATCTCTTCCTTGTTGATTCTGTAAGGATTTTGAGATACTAGCGCTGCTCTTGGCACTAAGTCAATTGAGAATTCAACTTCTTGGTCTGGGGGTAAACCTGGAAGATCCTCAGAAAAGACATCAAGATATTCAGAGATGATAGGTAGTGGCAATTCTTCTGGTATTAGGGCTCCACAAATTTTGTTACTACCCATTTCTCTAGAACCTCTAGCGAATTCAAAATCTGGCTTGTCAGGGGGCCTGAAGATTACACTACCTCTGTGACAGTCTATAGTGGCATGATGTTGACTCAACCAATCCATACCCAGTATAATGTCAAAACTGGGAACTGGCATTACGAGTAGCCTGGCATATAGTTCTCTTCCATATAATGTAATAGGACAATTGTTACATGCATCACTAACCGAGATAATTCCTCCACCGGTAATGATCTTATAACAATTCCTAAGGGATTCAGTGATTAAGCTATGCTTCATAAGGAAATCTACTGACATGAATGAATGTGAAGCTCCAGAATCAAATAAAGTAATGGCTGGTATTGAATTTATAAGCACAGAACCTGTGATCACGTCTGCTATGGCTTCAGCTTCTTCCAGAGTCATTGTAAAAGCACGGCCTTGCTGAGGTGCACCCCTCTGTTGCTGCTGTTGGTGCTGAGCAAAGCGTTGTTGTTGAGTTGGAAGCGGGGGTCCCCTCTGTTGTGCTGTTGGGGGCCTGGCCTGGACTGGAGCCTTTGGTGCAGCTGGGCGTCCTTGAGCAGCAGGACAGTCCCTCATTAGTATGACAACTGTAGAGATTGTGTAGTCTTTCATTATTATTGCTTATTTTGCTTTTGTTTTTGTGAATTTGAATTGTTATGAACCTTCTTTCATCATAATCTAGCGTATTCATATTTGCTGTACTACCTTGACTTATGCTACTATTATAGCCTAGTTTTTGCAAGCTTATTCTTTATCGAGCTTGTTCATGACATACGTATTATTGGGGGCCCACAATAATACATTTCAGAATCAGTGTATTAGGATCTAGCTAACCATAGTGCGCTTGGTTCGTCCTTCGCATAACTACTTTACGTGGATTGAGATATGTAGTGATTAGTAGACGAATATACTTACCCTCTAGATACGACAAAACATATCATATCAAGTACATAACTGCACCGATGTGAGCATGCGAATAGAAAATTACCAAATTAAGATTTCAATCCACAACTGTCTTGACAATTCTCATTTGAATTCTTTAAACCCTTTTATTCCCATACTTCCATTCTACTACCCCTCCTTGAACTCTTTTCCGTTGCTTTTCGTCTTCCCTTGTTTCGGAAAGACGAAATCTCGTGCTTGGATATAAGTGATACACGGATAGTACATGATATATCCCATAGGCCAATCACATTATTTGGTGACTATCTTTCATAATTGATTAAGGGCATATCACATATGATATAGTTGGTATTAAAGTTTTGAGGATTGAATGACATGAGAAAATAAATTGAGGAATATTTTTCTTAAGTGTAAGAGCCTTATGTGATAGATGAGTAAATTCTAAGTTGGGTAGAAATTGCAGTATTAAACTTGAGGAGAATTCTTTTAGATTGTGATCAAGTAGGATTAGATTGAGAGATTAAGTCCTTTTAAATGTGGAGAATTTTAAAAGAGAGATTAAGATAATGAGGATTTAATGAATTTTAAAAACCTTGATATTGAGGACCCAATATTTATACTTTGAGCACATGATTTAAATTTTGAATATTGAAGGATGAATCATCGATTTAAATTTTGAGGATAAATATAGAATTTTAGACTTGAACAATTGGTTAATTAGATTTAAATTTTACAATTTGAATTAAAAGTTTAATTTTGATTGTTGGGTCACCTATTTGAAATATTGAGGATGTAAATTGAGTTTAAATATTTGAATACTACAAAATTCTGAAGTTAAGAATATGAATAAGATTTGATTAGAATTGTTAATTGTTCAAAGTCTAGAGGAGATTATGATAGTTGGAAATTATGATATAAATTTTGATGTGGGATGTCATATAGACTTGAGTCAGATTTGGATGTTGATTATTTAAAAATCGAGAAGAGATTACGACAGGTTGAAATTAGATTTAAACAGTGGTTATATTAATTTTGAAGTGATCGCGATAGATTCGAATAGATTTTGTTATTTAAATTTTTGGAAGAGATTACGATTGACATACCTTATGTACGAATGTGAAGGATTTAACAAATTATGTCTTATTTTAATTTCGAGGACGAAATTATTTTAATTGGGTAGATTGTAAACTCCCTCACCCAAAATAGGTATTTTGTGTATATTTTATATTATTATATTTATTATATATGTTGAATTTATTTAGAATATGCACTTAGTTAATTAGAAAATAAATTTCTTGATATATTTACTTATATAAATATTCATTTAGAATTGTTTTAGGTTATTTTAGATTTTTGGAGATTTTTCTAGAATTTTTGGTAATTAAAACTTAGAAAACATAAATTTCTAGGACTTCTATGATTTACTATACGACCATACTTGCATGTCGTTCCTACCAAATATTTATTTTAGTTTAAAATATTTAATTATATTTTTTTGTAATTTATTTAGAATTTTAAGAAATTTATTTAGATTTTAAAATTATTTAGGATTTATTTGGATATATATAGTCTTAATATTAGATAGATACTAATTTAGTGTTAATAGATATTAATAAGATTTTATAAATTATTTGTATTATCTTTAATTATATTTAAGATTATAAATTATTGAGATAAATTTAAACTCTATTTTAAATTAATTCAAATCCTGAACCTACTAGGAAATCAACTTCATGCATATCCTATCCTTATTTAAATTCATCATAATCCTATCCTCCTATTCGTATTTAATTAACTAGTGTCCACCATTATAAATACCTCATCCTTCATATTTTTCTTTCCCAAATTTCTCTCTTTTTCGTCCAAAAAATAGTCAAAATTCGTCATAAATTCAGCCTCATTTTCTACTAGTTATGACGAATTAAAAAGACGATATCTCCTAGCTCCGGACTCCAAACACGCTCCAATTTTTTTTTAGAACGATAATGAGTTTAGCTTTCTGATAATATAACTTTTTTTTTAAATTATTAGTATTAAATTCTGGAAAATTCGTAGAGCACAGCATGTCCAAAAATAGACGTGTTTCGATGTTTTCGCGATTCCGGGAGAACCAGGAATCAGAATCATGAACCGTTTAAAGTTTCGGAAAGCTAATGTCGAGATCATCGACATATATTTTTCCCAGAATTTATTCCAAAGTATTTACATACTGTTAATTCTGTAGAACTTCTAGGTTAGAATTTAACCATCGGTGCACAATACAAAATTTGTATGTGCCATAATTTTCAAACGAATTTGAATTCAGACGAGCCATAAATTCCAGTATATTTTTGATGCTGAAATATACAAGAAATCATGCATGAAAGTCAAGTTTGTATCGGTTGACTTTTTGGTCAACAGATCGCCTCGATTTGCGTGCCATGAGTCTCGAGTTGATAAAATTTAGTTTCTTTGGACAAAATTTAGAAATTAACATAAAAATCAGAATAATAAGATTAAAATAGGATTTTAGAGTAATTATTCCAGAATTAAATAAATTAAAATAAATTAATGGTTATATTATTATATAGTTATATGAATATATATGTAAGTAAATGCTAATTGATAATTATGACTAAATATTCAGACTGTATGACCCTAGGACATCGTGGACTATCCCATACTTACCTTGACCATATTGACCCTAAGAACTTGTGAATTTGTCTGCCTTGCGTACACTAACGTACTGGCATAGACACCTGTCAGTTGACTGACTGATTTCGTACAGTACTTGAAGATGCGACACCCGCATAATTTAATGCATAATTGACCGTGTTAGATGACTAGTATTACCCCTAGTATACCCCCTAATTCCAGTGTAAATGTAGTTGAGTATGTGCTAGTGTAATGACTAATGATTCTATTATATTATATTTATGTGTACATAGGATATTGGATTGTTCTGCGCGATTTTTGGAGCAGGTTATTGGTATATTGCAGCTTCCTTGCCAGGCAAGTATACCTTGTCATTGTACTGTTATTTATATTTCATATGTTGCATGCATCTTTATTTTCTGTCTTTAGTTCATATATTTTAACTGTTATATAAAATGCGCGCGACGGTGACGTCGCGGTATGTTTTTATTTATGTATTTGCATTGACCTTGTTTATAAGACTACCCCATCATTATGTAGCATCTTTAGGTTCATTGGCCGTGACATAGTTGTTACACGAGTTGTGAGTCTCATGTAGATCACGGACTTGCGTGCAGGTTGGCCTCCTGTACGTATGGGACGTGCGTTAGGAATAACTGCTGTTAGAAACTTTGCATGCTAGTGGACTTGGCAGTTATTAGAGTGTTATCGTGTCATGGATGTGACATGCTTAGAGCATTGGGTGGGGAGAACAACAAGTACCGTATTTGGGCTCCTTTGCACTTTCCTTGTGTAACCCGTACGCTCCGCCGGAGATACGCGGTCATGATGACCCCTATATATTATCATGGCGGGCCTCCGACGTTCGAAAGTCATCGTGCCTTTGTAGGCCCCTGGATCTCCAAGAGAACTATGCCAATCCTATTTATGGCCAGATAGCCCACTTGTTAGAAAGTTGTTCTTAAACTGCATTCACTTTAGACGGTTAGGCGACCCATTGGATATTTATTTCAGTACTTTATTGGCATGTGTTTAAGTATCTTGTTATGTCCCTCTGAGGACCTGGTCCGCTGCCAGGTGTATCTTTTCTTGAGTATTTGCAGGAGCGCAGATTTGGATGGTTAAATGTGATCCGAGGATGTCTTCTCTTCGAGCTGTGATGGATAGCTGGTATTCTTATATTGTGTTGTGGTGTTGTACTCATATTGTATTTGCTCTTATATTCGAGTTGGTAGTGGATTTGTTTCCATCCAACTATAATTCTTAGATACTTCTTATTGAGATCTAGTTTCATAGATACTGTTTATTTATTTCTATATGATTTTCATGGATGAGATCTAGATTATACCCTGTGACTTATGACATATGTTTATACCACTTGTGGATTGATATTCATATTACAGCGTACTTGTGGATTTGGTTTCCATATATTAGAGTTGCCATATCCATGCGGCTGGCATGCTTACGTGTTCTAGTCCTACATATTTTTGGGACTGGGGCGTGACATGTTTTTGTGGTGGCCCATGCAGGTCGAGAGCATATTGTCTCGGTTACGTTACTGTACCGAACAAGCCTGCACATAGGACTAGAGTATAGGATCTCATCCACAATTGACTATGATTCACCTTCCTCCTCTATGATCTATTCAAACAATTGTATCCTGCTTGATTCCTGTACTTCCCTAATAAGTTTCTTGAGTATATATGGCCTTCTCCTAGAATATAGGAACCCCTGTTATTAAGATGATAATTAAAGTAGCACACCTATTAAGAATACAACGAGAATATAGACACACCACTAAGTTTAGAATATCTAGTGAACCCTAGAATTCCTTATCTTTAGAATTGATTTACCATTATCCCCTGATGTATTATGAAGACTTGAGAGTAGTATAGACACTACTATAGTTAGTTAAAAGTTTTACCATAATGTTTGACCCTAGTATTGAGAAACCAATGGAGAACCAATATTGAACATTAGGACTGAACCTAACCCTCATAATTGGATAGTATTAGAGAACTATAAAACTTATGTCATTGTCTTGTTACTAGTAGACAGTACCCTAGGAAGCCTAGAGGAATGTAATCAACCCTTTCCCTTGATCATACCCCGAACATGGCAACTAGCATGCCACCCCCTTAGAGAACCATGATGCTATCTAGAGCCCTCTATTTTTGATTTCATAACTTGTCCCCCTGCAACCTTAGCATTCGCTAATTGTGTGACGACTAAATTATGATTCTTCTTTCTTCATCATTTAACTCGTGCCACATAACTCATATGATTGAAGGCCAAATAATCTTATTCTATGTTAGGACATGTAGTTTGCTAGGGTATAGCTTGGTAATTTGAACTTTGAATTTTGTGCGTGATAGTTGAGATTTGATAGTTTGCGTAGTTTCCTTAGGTTGTGACCTAATGATTACCCCTTAGCTTTAAATCACGAAATTTGTACCCATAGCTCGATACGAGTTAAATCCCTTTCCCCTTAACGGCTAGTAACTCTTCTATCCCTACGATTGACACATGTTCTATGAGAACTTGACCCTTACCTATATAATGCAATAGGAGACCCTAATAAGAGTTTATGCTCTATGTACATGTGCAAGGTTATTTTTGTAGGTATCCTTAAGGCAATACAATAGTAGTTAAATTATTTTAAGTTGGATAGTATACCTCACCACCTAGTATCACGTAGTCCCTGTGATCCATTGATGAAGTGTAACTGAATGACATTAATTGTATGCTAGCAAAGACGACAGTGTTTATTCAGACGATAGAATTTAGAGGTCCATGTCCCTATTGGTCGACTAGCGACTTAGACAAGGAATTAGTATGACAACTGTAGAGATTGTGTAGTCTTTCATTATTATTGCTTATTTTGCTTTTGTTTTTGTGAATTTGAATTGTTATGAACCTTCTTTCATCATAATCTAGCGTATTCATATTTGCTGTACTACCTTGACTTATGCTACTATTATAGCCTAGTTTTTGCAAGCTTATTCTTTATCGAGCTTGTTCATGACATACGTATTATTGGGGGCCCACAATAATACATTTCAGAATCAGTGTATTAGGGTCTAGCTAACCTTAGTACGCTTGGTTCGCCCTTCGCATAACTACTTTACGTGGATTGAGATATGTAGTGATTAGTAGACGAATATACTTACCCTCTAGATACGACAAAGCATATCATATCAAGTACATAACTGCACCGATGTGAGCATGCGAATAGGAAATTACCAAATTAAGATTTCAATCCATAACTGTCTTGACAATTTCCATTTGAATTCTTTAAACCCTTTGATTCCCATACTTCCATTCTATTACCCCTCCTTGAACTCTTTTCCGTTGCTTTCCGTCTTCCCTTGTTTCGGAAAGACGAAATCTCGTGCTTGGATATAAGTGATACACGGATAATACAAGATATACCCCATAGGCCAATCACATTATTTGGTGACTATCTTTCATAATTGATTAAGGGCATATCACATATGATATAGTTGGTGTTAAAGTTTTGAGGATTGAATGACATGAGAAAATAAATTGAGGAATATTTTTCTTAAGTGTAAGAGCCTTATGTGATAGATGAGTAAATTCTAAGTTGGGTAGAAATTACAGTATTAAACTTGAGGAGAATTCTTTTAGATTATGATCAAGTAGGATTAGATTGAGAGATTAAGTCCTTTTAAATGTGGAGAATTTTAAAAGAGGGATTAAGATAATGAGGATTTAATGAATTTTAAAAACCTTGATATTGAGGACCCAATATTTATACTCTAAGCACATGATTTAAATTTTGAATATTGAAGGATGAATCATCGATTTAAATTTTGAGGATAAATATAGAATTTTAGACTTGAACAATTGGTTAATTAGATTTAAATTTTACAATTTGAATTAAAAGTTCAATTTTGATTGTTGGGTCACCTATTTGAAATATTGAGGATGTAAATTGAGTTTAAATATTTGAATAATACAAAATTCTTAAGTTAAGAATATGAATAAGATTTGATTAGAATTGTTAATTGTTCAAAGTCTAGAGGAGATTATGATAGTTGAAAATTATGATATAAATTTTGATGTGGGATGTCATATAGACTTGAGTCAGATTTGGATGTTGATTATTTAAAAATCGAGAAGAGATTACGACAGGTTAAAATTAGATTTAAACAGTGGTTATATTAATTTTGAAGTGATCGCGATAGATTCGAATAGATTTTGTTATTTAAATTTTTGGAAGAGATTACGATTGACATACCTTATGTACGAATGTGAAGGATTTAACAAATTATGTCTTATTTTAATTTCGAGGACGAAATTATTTTAAGTTGGGTAGATTGTAAACTCTCTCACCCAAAATAGGTATTTTGTGTATATTTTATATTATTATATTTATTATATATGTTGAATTTATTTAGAATATGCACTTAGTTAATTAGAAAATAAATTTCTTGATATATTTACTTATATAAATATTCATTTAGAATTGTTTTAGGTTATTTTAGATTTTTGGAGATTTTTCTAGAATTTTTGGTAATTAAAACTTAGAAAACATAAATTTCTAGGACTTCTAT
Organism: Iris macrosiphon; assembly: GCA_036927795.1. Classification (NCBI taxonomy): domain Eukaryota; kingdom Viridiplantae; phylum Streptophyta; class Magnoliopsida; order Asparagales; family Iridaceae; genus Iris; species Iris macrosiphon. Next base: position 139,963,920 of record JAYESA010000007.1, read on the forward strand.
GATTTACTATACGACCATACGTTCCTACCAAATATTTATTTTAGTTTAAAATATTTAATTATATTTTTTTATAATTTATTTAGAATTTTAAGAAATTTATTTAGATTTTAAAATTATTTAGGATTTATTTGGATATATATAGTCTTAATATTAAATAGATACTAATTTAGTGTTAATAGATATTAATAAGATTTTATAAATTATTTGTATTATCTTTAATTATATTTAAGATTATAAATTATTGAGATAAATTCAAACTCTATTTTAAATTAATTCAAATCCTGAACCTACTAGGAAATCAACTTCATGCATATCCTATCCTTATTTAAATTCACCATAATCCTATCCTCCTATTCGTATTTAATTAAGTAGTGTCCACCATTATAAATACCTCATCCTTCATATTTTTCTTTCCCAAATTCCTCTCTTTTTCGTCCAAAAAATAGTCAAAATTCGTCATAAATTCAGCCTCATTTTCTACTAGTTATGACGAATTAAAAAGACGATATCTCCTAGCTCCGGACTCCAAACACGCTCCAATTTTTTTTTGTTAGAACGATAATGAGTTTAGCTTTCTGATAATATAACTTTTTTTTTAAATTATTAGTATTAAATTCTGGAAAATTCGTAGAGCACAGCATGTCCGAAAATAGACGTGTTTCGATGTTTTTACGATTCTGGGAGAACCAGAAATCAGAATCATGAACCGTTTAAAGTTTCGGAAAGCTAATGTCGAGATCATCGACATATATTTTTCCCAGAATTTATTTCGAAGTATTTACATACTGTTAATTCTGTAGAACTTCTAGGTTAGAATTTAACCATCGGTGCACAATACAAAATTTGTATGTGCCATAATTCCCAAACGAATTTGAATTCAGACGAGCTGTAAATTCCAGTATTTTTTGATGCTAAAATATACAGGAAATCATGCATGAAATTCAAGTTTGTATCGGTTGACTTTTTGGTCAACAGATCGCCTCGATTTGCGTGCCATGAGTCTCGAGTTGATAAAATTTAGCTTTTTTGGACAAAATTTAGGAATTAACATAAAAATTAGAATAATAAGATTAAAATAGGATTTTAGAGTAATTATTCCAGAATTAAATAAATTAAAATAAATTAATGGTTATATTATTATATAGTTATATGAATATATATGTAAGTAAATGCTAATTGATAATTATGACTAAATATTCAGACTGTATGACCCTAGGATATCGTGGACTATCCCATACTTACATTGACCATGTTGACCCTAAGAACTTGTGAATTTGTCTGCCTTGCGTACACTAACGTACTGGCATAGACACCTGTCAGTTGACTGACTGATTTCGTACAGTACATGAAGACGCGACACCCACGTAATTTAATGCATAATTGACCGTGTTAGATGACTAGTGTTACCCCTAGTATACCCCCTGATTCCAGTGTAAATGTAGTTGAGTATGTGCTAGTGTAATGACTAATGATTCTATTATATTATATTTATGTGTACATAGGATATTGGATTGTTCTGCGCGATTTATGGAGCAGGTTATTGGTACATTGCAGCTTCCTTGCCAGGCAAGTATACTTTGCCATTGTACTGTTATTTATATTTCATATGTTGCATGCATCTTTATTTTCTGTCTTTAGTTCATATATTTTAACTGTTATATAAAATGCGCGCGACGGTGACGTCGCGGTATGTTTTTATTTATGTATTTGCATTGACCTTGTTTATAAGACTACCCCATCATCATGTAGCATCTTTAGGTTCATTGGCCGTGACACAGTTGTTACACGAGTTGTGAGTCTCATGTAGATCACGGACTTGCGTGCAGGTTGGCCTCCTGTACGTATGGGACATGCGTTAGGAATAACTGCTGTTAGAAACTTTGCATGCTAGTGGACTTGGCAGTTATTAGAGTGTTATCGTGTCATGGATGTGACATGCTTAGAGCATTGGGTGGGGAGAATAACAAGTACCGCATTTGGGCTCCTTTGCACTTTTCTTGTGTAACCCGTACGCTCCGTCGGAGATACGCGGTCATGATGACCCCTATATATTATCATGGCGGGCCTCCGACGTTCGAAAGTCGTCGTGCCTTTGTAGGCCCCTGGATCTCCAAGAGAACTATGCCAATCCTATTTATGGCCAGATAGCCCACTTGTTAGAAAGTTGTTCTTAAACTGCATTCACTTTAGACGGTTAGGCGACCCATTGGATATTTATTTCAGTACTTTATTGGCATGTGTTTAAGTATCTTGTTATGTCCCTCTGAGGACCTGGTCCGCTGCCAGGTGTATCTTTTCTTGAGTATTTGCAGGAGCACAGATTTGGATGGTTACATGTGATCCGAGGATGTCTTCTCTTCGAGCTGTGATGGATAGCTGGTATTCTTATATTGTATTATGGTGTTGTACTCATATTGTATTTGCTCTTATATTCGAGTTGGTAGTGGATTTGTTTCCATCCAACTATCATCCTTAGATACTTCTTATTGAGATCTAGTTTCATAGATACTGTTTATTTATTTCTATATGATTTTCATGGATGAGATCTAGATTATACCCTGTGACTTGTGACATATGTTTATACCACTTGTGGATTGATATTCATATTACAGCGTACGTGTGGATTTGGTTTCCATATATTAGAGTTGCCATATCCATGCGGCTGGCATGCTTACGTGTTCTAGTCCTACATATTTTTGGGACTGGGGCGTGACAGCAGTAGAGGCAAGCACCTAGCCTCTTCCTGCAGACTTGCCAAGTGTGACCTGGTTTTTGGCAATAGCCACAAGGGGCAGCTTGTTGGTTCTGCCCTTGAGCTTGGTGTTGGGGTGTTGGGGCTCGAGAGAGAGGACGCTGAGTTTGCTGCGGGGTTCTCTGCTGTTGTTGTTATTGAAATGGGCGTTTGTGGGGTCCCATACTTCCAGTACCTCTCTCCCGCTTTAGTTTATGCCCCATGTCTCTCTCAACGCCTTGTGCCACGCTCAAGATTTCCTCGTATGTACGAGCTCGGCTAGTGGTGACAGCAAGACGAATATCCGGAGACAACCCCTTCTTGAATCTACGGGCTCTGTCCTCCGGGGTACGAACCATGTACTCTGCAAAGTGGCTCAACCTGCTAAATTCAGCAGTGTACTCATCAACAGATAGGTTACCTTATTCCAGTCTCTCGAATTGGCTTTCGAGAGCTTCCCGAGCCACTTCGGGATAGAATTTCTCCTTGAATAGCCTCTTGAAGTCCTCCCAGGTGAGGTCAGGGGCAGATAGTTGGGGTTCATCTCTAAACCAGGTTCGAGCTATGTCGAACAGTTGCAGGCTTGCAGACTCCACTTTGAGATCATCAGGGACCCGAGCAGTCTTCAGGAGTCGCTCTACATTCTCTATCCATTCTTCGGAATAGAGAATGCCCTCAGTTCCATAAAATTCCAGGGGTTTGAGGTTCTTGAAGTCTTTGGCACTTCCTGGCCTCTTTAGTTGTGACTCCTGGGACCGAAGAGCTTCTGAGAGGCTGGTTCGTAGAAGTGCAGTCTGTTCTTTCTGGGATTCTACAAGTCCCTGGAACACTCCGAGTAGTTGTGCCCCATCTAGAGTAACTGCTGGAGTAGATGGAGGTGGCGGGGGTGCAAAAGTTTCAGGCACAGTCTGCTCAGCTGGTTCTGATGTGCCTCCTACTGTGTTCCTAGTCTGAACCATTCTGAAAGATTAAGGGATAGGAAGATTAGAATAGATTACTTGGAAATTAATAGCGATAGGAAAATTGATTAGGAATGATATCAAGGATTGAAATGAAGATCCTATTATGTGAATGATCTTTTCCTAGAATCCTCAATCTTATTCCATATCCTGTCCTAGGGTATTACCCTATTTAAGGATACTGAACCTGCATGGGCCACCATAAAAACGTGTCACGACCCGTACCCGGAAATTCGGGCACGAGTACGTGGGTACGTCCAGCCTACGCCGCAGAGTCGGCGGTAGTACGCTGTCTAGGTCATATCCACAGTTAACTAATCTACCTCATTCATAATTAATGAAATAGACAAAGATAATAACAGGAAAAGGATGCTGAGATTTCAAATAAAATAAATGTGACAACAGCTCAAATGTTTAATACAGAATCCAGAAATAAAATCGGGGACAAACCCGATTACTAAGATAAAAGAGCATAAATAAAAAGCTACTGCTAACTACTCTGTAGAAGTAGTCTCCTGGGTGGGAACTGGCTCCTCATAAGTGTCATATGTTTCCTCATAGGGGCCATAATAGGTAGGGGCAAAGTCCTCATCATCGCCTAAAACAACGGATCCAGTCAGGAAAGGAGCAAAGTACACAATGCACAACCAAGATTTAAACTAAATATTTATGACAATTGGGAAAAGAATTGACTAAGTATCATATTGAGAATGTGCATAAAAGAAGCAACAATATCTAAGAGTTAATACTACAAATAGGAATATGAGTAAACAGGAATAAAAATGAAACAGGAATTGAAACTACAACAAGGCAACAGGAACTATAACAAGACAAGAAGCTATGTGTGTGAACTTGTGTATTTAGAATACATAGTTGGCATGTAGGGGTTTATAAGGCTACTCAGGCCGTCATAGACGGCTATTAGTCAGGAATAATCGAGTATCAGGCTGATGGTACAGTCGTGTATCCACAGCTAGCAGTCAGGACAGGGGGAAGGGTAAACTACATGCCTTCTAGTATTCTCCCACCCGAGACGAAAAGCAAGACATGAACTTTAGTATTCAAGACATGAAATCCAGTATTCTAACACTACGTATAATCATCAATGGTACTAGTAAAGCAGGGAATTAATTATCATAATATAAAGGTTAAACTTTGAAGTGCAGGTACTTGCCTGATGTTTGGATCCAATTACAGTTGTGTGTCTCAGGGAAATTTCCAGAAATGTGTCCAGATGCTGTAATAAACATTACCATCATGCTCAGAAGATGTCAAATAGCTAGAAACGCCTGTCCTTGGGTCCAATTCGGAGACAAGGGCAAAACGATAATTTTGGGTCAAAACGGGGTCCGCATGTGGGCCCGCTTTGCACCGAAAAATGTGTCAGGGTCAAAGGTCTTCAAATTCACCAAACATAGTGTCAACAGGTCAGGAACGATGATACGAACCCAACGTAACTTCCAGAATTGGATTCCGATGAGCCGATCACGAAATCGCCCGTCGAGCGGGGCCTGTGGGGCCCACGACACGCGATTTCGTCAACGTTCTCAGAATCGAATCAAACTTGACCCACAGGACCAGCGTATTGCTACGAGTCCGATGGCGCAAGTTTCGTTTCGATCCGACGTGTGTGCAAGAAGTTAGGGCAAATTGCAGAAAAGTCGGATACGGGACGATGTCCGCGGATACGCGTTGATTTCGGAGTACACGCACACCCGAATCAGCTTCCGCGAAATCCCACACGTCCGTATCGACGGCGCGCACGTATCTGTGAAGACCGCACGCGACCAAGTCGTCCCGTTTGGCGGGGCGTACTCAGTTATGGGGTAAAACAGGGTCTAGTTTTTTCTGTTTTTGGATCGCGGTGTGCGATCACCACAGGACGCGATGCCCCGAGCGGTTTATCCGGGCACCGAGAGGGTCATACAGGCTTCGCAACGAAATTTACGGAATTAAAATCGAAGATACAGGATGCAAGATACGAGTACCTGAACGAGGCTCGAAAAACCAGAAATTTCCGTGTCCGTGTCGTGTCCGACACGACACGAAGAATTGAATTTAGGGTTTGGGGAAATCCTGCGAGGATGCGGCGGGGCCGACCGGAGGAGCACCGGGGAGCGGCTGGGGCGGCTCGGGGCGGCGTCGCCGGGGACGGGCGGAGCCGACCGGAGGCACGGCGAGGGCTGGCCGGATCGAGTGGGAGGAGGAGGAGAAAGAGGAGGAGAGGGAGGCGACGCTGCGGGCTTCGTCGACGGGCGGCGAGGCGGAGGCGGTGGTGGCGCAGGGAGGCGGGGCTCTGCGGTGGAGGAAGGGGGTTCCGGTGGTGAGAGGGGCCGGGCGGCTGGGTTTAAATAGGGAAAGGAGGGCGGAGGCGAGGCCGGGTTAGGCGGAGCGAGCTAGGCTGAGGAGGGCGAGACGTGGCCGGAAAGCACGGGCGCTGCGCGGGGTGGCCGGCGTGGGACGCGGCGGCCGGAGGAATAGGGCAGTGGGGACAGGGGAGACGGGTCGGAGGCGGGTCGGGTCCGGGCAGACCCGACCCGACCCGGCAGGGGAGCGGGCTGGGTCTGGTTGGCGGGCCGCGGGTCAGCCCAGTGGGCCGGGCTTAGGGAATGGGCCGAGAAAAACAGAAAAAATAATAATAATAATAATAATTAATTAATCAGTTAATTAAATAAATAAATAATTAAATAGTTTTTAGGCATTTAAAAATAGGTCTGAGGCCCAATAAATTTCAGAAAAATTACCCTATGTCCATTTTTTTATTTTACACCTAAAAATATTATTTCTATGATATTTTAATATTATTTATTATCAATTTAAAATCATTTAATAATTTAAAATCTTGATTTTAATTATAAAAAATTCTCAAAAAATTCCAGAAAATTGTAAAAAATCCAAGTTTAAAATTTTGAAAATTCAGGGGGTTTACAAAATATCCTATAAAATATTTCTACAAACACCTAGTGGTCCAAATTCGGAGTTTTTCCCAAATTAGCACAAAACTCAATATAACTTTCACAATAGGTCTCCAAAGAACCTAGTTCTTCTTCCTATGGGTAGTCCTTAGCTATGGGTAGGTTTTTAGGGGTTTATTTTACCATTAAAAACTGAAATAACAAGAGAGACAAGAGTTTTACCTATTGAAAGATGGATTTCTAATGTCTTCCACCAAATGGACACAAATAAAAGTTGGACACAATCCTCAAGCCAATGCTTCCCTCCTCAAGTGCTTCTCTAGCAATGCCAAACTCCTTAGTCTCATTGGAATGAGAATGAGAGGGTTAAAATTTGGGAATAGAGAAATTAGGGTTTGCTCTCTAATTTGGGGATGAACTAAATGGAAATAAATAGAGGCTACTCATGAATGAAGAGGATTATATATACTTCCTCTTAGGGTTAGGTTGAGGAATATTTGAATTGACACAAGTGCCCCTCTCATTCCTTCATGAATAGGATTTACTAAACCATATGAGGAATATTCTATTCTTGAGTCTAAATAGGTTTAATGGAATTAATCTAGTCATGACTAACTATTTAATTGAGTCAAAGGGTCAAGTCAAGTCTAGTCCACTAATGTCTAAATAAAATAGACTAATCAACTAACAATAATAATAATAATAATAATAATAACAATATATATATAACATGCACATTATAAATAAATAAAATATACACTATTTATAATAATAATAATAATAAATAACAAAAATACCCCTATTCTGAAAATGTGGTAGTGACAAGCGGTCCAGCGATCGTCGGTGGCTGAGGTTGGTCGGGGTAGAAGAGGAGTTGATGTTGGTGGTGGTCGACTAGGCTAGGGTTTAAATAGGGGTGAGGGGAGGGAGTTACGATGAGGGGAAGGAGGGGTTCGACCGTTGATTTCGGGGAGTGTGAGAGGGGACGTGCGGAGGTTTTTACGTGGGTTACTGTAGATGGGGGGTTGGGTTGTGGGTTAATGGGTAAGTGGGTCTGCGGGTTCGGTTACGGGTGCGGGTACGGGTTTGGGTCTGGTTGGTCTAGTTTGGTCTGTGTTGGGTCAGTTTATGTTGGTTTGGGTTGGTTTAGGTTGGTTTATGCATATATGGCCATAAAAAAATAATTTTAGACCCCAATAAATTCCAAAAAATTTACACTATACTCTATTATTAATTATACATCCAAAAATATAATTTTTGCACTATTTTAATAATTAATTTATTACACAAAAATATTAATTCAGAAAATAATATTTATTATAATTATCTATAAATAATGAAAATTCTTCTACAATAATTATTAATAAAATTTTAATTTAAATTCTAAAAATTAGGGTGTTTACATGTTATGAACCAACTTAAGATACAATTTGATAATCATACACATCTATCCAAAATTATGTTACCTAGAATCCTTGCCACGCCAATAAACATAGCTGCGATAAACTATAGAGTCTGTAACTAAGGTACATACCTCTAGAATCATGGTATCTAAAATTTTTGTCCTGCCGCTAGCTTGGCTACAAAAACTCTAAATTTCATAACCAAGAGAAATATATCTGAAATCGGGCTCTCTGTCTTTGCCACACCAGCTAGTATGGCTGCGATAAACTCTAGACTCCATAACCAAACAGACGATTACCTTTTCCATTGTTCTTATCCATTTATGTTATCAGAATATACCTTAATTTAATCTATATGATTCACCGTGATACAAGAATCAAATTCACCAACGGACAAGTTCAAAGGCGAATGTGAAACAAAACAAGTGAAAATAAATTCAAAATAAGATTCTCAAGGGTCATCCCAGAATCTTTCAAGAAATCCTAATTTGTGATTGAGTATTCTCTTATCCTAATATCCTATTTTCTATATCCTATCGCAGGCAGCAGTACAACTAAGTCATTACACTACCACGATATCCCACTACTTGCGAAGCCTGACCTGCATGGGCCACCATTAAAAATGTGTCCCGACTTGCACCTGGTATAGGGGCACGAGTACATGGGTACGTCCAGCCTACGTCGCAACATCGGTGGTAGATTGATGTCTAGGTCATCACTATCTAACTATCAATTATACTAATACAACTAGTTCTATCATGTACTCAATCACAATAATCTAAAGAAAAAATGAACAAAAAATATAATGCAATAACATTCTAAAGAAAGGAAACCAGACAAGATATGGAAAGAACACTAAACTAGATTTCTACGGTTGTCACCTCAAGTCCACAGTGTAAGGGCAATTATGTCTATAACATCTCTATGACATCCCGGAATGGAGAACACATACTCACTGAAAAAATATTATCCAATCAGGATTGGAGCGAAGTACAAATCTCTGAAGGCAACTCCAAATACATGGTAGAGCATATATGATAAGTAATAGAAAAGAATATAAGATGAACTAGCAATAGAAAATGGAAATAAACAAGTGTATGCATGTAAAGTACTGGAAAGGAAAGAATAGGCAATATGGAATAAATGCAAGTAATAAAAATATATAATACAAGCTAATGTGCCTTAGAGTACAAATTTGTCATATGATCGGCTTGGGTTGAACACGAATATTTCACGGTAACTCGATTACACATGTGATGTGTAATCGACATATACACGAATAGAATATGGATTTGATCACATAACCAACTCTTACTCTCCTGCACCAACCAATACTCATGGATCCAATCATGACACATTACGAACACGAATATGGGCACACTGAACACGAGCAGTGTGTGAACACGAAGTATATGATAATCAATACCTGATGCATATGATGAAATACATGTAAAAGAGTACCCGCTGAACAAGGTAGGGGATAACATCTCATGACTGGATCCATTTAGTACTAGTCCGTATAACAAAGTGTCAGAGTCAAGTATCACAGGCCTAGAACAAGTAATATATAAACTATCATGTAATAAAAACTAACAGAGAGATGTACTAGCCTGGAATCTGAGTTGAAGTGTCAAGCCATATCTGGAATGGTGCCTCGAAGACCTAAATATGGAATTAATACATTAATACAAGGTGTTGGAATGATAAATAGTTATACTAGTCAGTTTCTAGGTTGTTAGAACAATTCTAAGTCAAAACAGTCAAACTATGACAACTCTAGGCCAATCTAGTCAAACTTGATCAAACTAGCTATTTCTATATTGTATAACTCAATCCCTAGGTTATTGGGTCCATACACTATATATCTAGGCTATAGTAGCTATATTAAGATACTAGAGTATCATAGCTACCTAATAACACAAAATACACAAATATACAATATATACTAGTTACTCCTAATTAGTACTAACTCTAAATGAATACCTTGGGTTTGAGCCATCTTGGTCTCATACCTAGCTATCCTCTTGGTATTTAATACCAAACACCCCTTGGTACCTCACCCTCACTTACTACCTTGGTGAATTTCAAGGTAACACTAGTACTTAGTACTTAACCATACTAATACTAGTATACACTATCTAGTATATAACTAATATCTAACTAACATACCATATATGCTAACACACATCTCATATATTAATCATATTCACTACTAACACCTACAACCGACACACACACACCCCCCACTAATAATATTAACTGCATCCAACCTTAAAACTAACCAATGCTAATCATAATTAATAACCACTAACTTAACTATTGCTAACACCCTACTAAACTAACTGATAACATGCTAACCTATACCTCCAACTCACTAACTAATCAACCAACTAACAGATAAACTAACTAACATACGTATCACTAACTTACCTATTGTCTATATTTGCACATAATTGTCTGGTATCTGTTCCTACCTGTACTGGTACCAATACCTGATACTTACCCCCAACTAATGCCTAGAAGCAGTGAGAACCCTCTTCTTTGAAGTAACTTGGTAACACACCCTTTATAATCTGTCCTCCCATACTCACCCCATCACTGTCACAGATTCTAACACATGGATACTGTCACTACACATTTTCTAGGAAAGGATATTTTGGTCTTTTCATAATTAATTAAATATTGTACATGTTATAAATTTATTTATTATATTATTTAATTATTGTTAGATATTAGTTTATTATTTTGGACTTGTGTTAGTAGACCTAACTAGTTTAGATTAGATCCATGGACCAACATTTATTTTTGGTTAGAATTGAGCCCAATTAGAAGCCCATTCATTAGGAGGATGATTAATTAAATTAAACCCATTAGACTATAACCTTCCCTCCTTAATTATTTCTTCATGAGAGGCCCCAAGGGGTATTTTAATTATTTTATAGTAGCTTGGGGAGGGGGCTAAAGTGGTCGTCCTATATTTATAGGAGGGAAATTTCTCTCTCCTCATTTTTATTACAAATCTAGATCTAGAATTTTCTCTTCCTAATTTCTTCATTTCTACACCAAATTTCTTCTCAATTCCTTTCCAAATCATCATTGGAGGCTACTGAAGTAAGGATCTACAAAGAGAAAGCAAGGATCTACAAGGAGGGACAAGGATCTACAAGTTGAAGGCTAATTTTACCTATTTTGGAAGTTTCATTGGGAATCCATCTCCCAATAGATACAATTCAGTTTTTTCTCCTTATTTAGACTCTAAATCTATGTTTTAATCATTAGAAACCACCCCATATGCTAAGGCTACCCATAGGAATTGTAATTAGGTTCATAGGAGGCCTATGGAGAAAGTTATGGTGTATTTTGTGTCAATTTTGGGGGAATTTCGATATTGACACATGTTGTATTTATCAATTAGTCAATTAGACCAAATTGACATGTGTTTGATTGTGTGTGTCTAATGACGTGTCCACAATTGGATACATGTAGAGCACACTAGCTTTTCAGACAGCAGCTACAGCTAATTAAGGTTAGTTAGTTAGTTATTTGTTAGTATAGCTAGTTAATGTCTAGCTAGTTTATTAGTAGTTTAGTTAACTAGTTAGTTACCTTGTTATAGTTATATATATATGTTGTTAGTTATTGATAGTAGTTATAAATAGGTATATATACTTATAGTTTAGTAGTTAGATATATATACTAGTGATACTATTAGTGTTAAGTATGTATAGGTATCTCTAGTAGTGATATGTAGATGTATGCATATATGTATATATGTATATTAGTAGTAGTATGTAACATTATATTAGTTAATACATTAGTATATAGTTAGGAGTTGGGTAGTTATTATAAACTAGAGTTGACATTACCTTATGATACCAAGGTAAATGTTAATGTATTGGGTTTGAGTATCGAGATAGGGGTGTAGTGGTGCGATACCGCATTGGTTCAAAGCCAATGTATCCACTTAGCATTAGTTTAATTAGGAATATTATATATTATTGAGTGTATATACATATTGTGATATTATCCTATCTAATTTTTTATGTTTCTTACGATACGGTATCATATTGATCTCCTAGTATAGCTAGTGTGGTCTAGTTATATAGTGTATGGACCCAATATCCTAGAGATAGACTCATACAACCTAGAAATTGCTAGTTTGACCAAGTTTGACCAATTGACTTAGAGTTGACCAAGTTTGACTATTTTGACTTAGAAATAGTTTTATGACCTAGAAGTTGACTAGTTTAACTTATTTTTATTCTAAAACCTTGTATTGATGTAATATTCCATATATAGGTCTTCGAGGCACCGTACCGGACATCTGTGATACTGTTCACAGATGGATTTCAGGCGAGTACATTCTCTGATAGTTTCTTATTTATGATATTCTCTATGTTCCTGGTATCTAGTGTAGATATCATTGATTCCTTGACACGATGGTTACACGGATTGGTATATCCGGATCTCGTCATGAGATATTATTCCTTAGTATATATGGTGTATCTTGTGTGAGCCTTGTTTTCTTGAACATGTACAGACACTGATTCTTGGGGAGACTTGATACCAACCCACTGAATCCCGTGTCGTAACGTACCATGGTTGGATCCACTATACTAGTCGGGGACGGGGAGTAATTAGTGTAGATATGTGATCATACCGTCCTTGTGCATGTCTTGTTCCTTGTGAGTGTTGGTCATAAACCGCACGTATGATTAACAAGGCCTTTATCCTTGTGCAAGTTCCTTGTGCAAGTTCCCAAGCCGATCACATGTTAAATGTAGTACTCACTCACTTAGTCATTAGTATTCTCGTTCATTGCCATATTGTTCATTCTTGCATTTATTCCAGTATTTTCTTTATTGTATATCTCTTGTATCTATATGTTGTATCTTGTATATTCACATATATTTACTGTTACATAGTTTATATCATTTATTAGAACTGTTGTTAGAGATGTACTCTGCTCCTTTCCTGACTGGATATATTTTTTCCAGATGATACTGAGGAGTGGTACCCTACTCACTACGGGCCTCAGGATATTGTGGGCTTAGAGCCAGAGACCTTGGCTCAGGAGGATCTCATCCCGACTGAGACAAATAACCCAGGACTTTTAGCTTCTTAGTTAGAATCTTTGTACTGGATTTGTCTCCAGCATTATTTTTAGTTTTCTTTGACTCATTTGATGCTATTATTTGTCTCATAAGTTGTATTCGTGACTTTCCTATTCTTTATCATATTCGTGCTTATTTCCATCTTAGATCTGTGATTGAGTATATTCATATTGTTGGTGGCATATTTATATTGATAGATGGTTTACCCAAACATCATTCTACCACCGATGGTGTAGCGTAGGCTGGACGTTGTTCACTACTTGCATCCCTATACCGGGTGTAGGTTATGACATATTTTAGTGGTGGCCCATGTAGGTCTCCCGATGTCGCAATTAGTATGATTCCAAGTGGTGCTCTGAATTGAGTGCTATTACGAGCCTGTTTCAGGATATAAAGATATAGGCTATAGGCTGAGAATACTCAATCACATCTAGAAAAAACTCTATTGATTCGTTTCAACTGTTCTTCCTTGATATTGATATTTGATCTTTATATGTCCTTCTTTGAATGTCTTATATCATGTGCCGAATTGATTCTTTCCTTTCTCTTTGTCTCAGGATGCCGCCTAAGACTAGATTACAGCAGGGAGAGGATCTTCTGAAATATCTGCGACTTCCCGAGGTCCTGTACCACTCACTTCTCCGGTGATTGGCATATCAGCTACTTTCGGGGGTCCATCTCCAACTCAGAGGACTGTTTCGTCTCCCACCTCCACCTTCCACACCGACAAATGTGACTCAGATGTTCACACTTTTTCATGAGATATTGGAGGCACGAAGGGCTCAGTCCGAGACACACCAGAGGTAGACCGACGTGTTGCGGCAGGGTATCGAGAGTGCTCATCAGCTTGCTCTTGCTGTAGTAGAGAGAGGAGTTCCGGTCCAACAGCAGGTTTCTCCGCAGGTTGCCCAGCTTCGGCCAGGAAATATTCAGGACTTCAAGAAGCTGGAACCTTGGGTCTTCAAGGGGACGGAGGGCATCGTCTATGCTGATTATTGGCTCGAGAATATTGAGCGTCTCATGAGGGTGTCCCATCTTTCTGAGGATCTGAAGGATGAGGCCGTAGGACTTCATCTGTTCGACGTCGCCCACACTTGGTTCAGGAATAAGCCACTTTGTAATGCCCCGATCTCCCGCAGGCTAATCGACCGTCCCAGCTAGGCGAGAATCACCGTGCCAGCACTCCCACGAGATGATCGCTTTGACCCATCCGGGCGTGATGCCGCACGAGCGTGAGTCACGTCCGTGCAAGGTCGTGGTTCATTGGCTGGCGGTAAGGAGTCTAAGCCACAGAGTCGCACAGATTGTCCGAGTGCAGCAAAATTATAAACGCATAGGCAATTTGGTAACAAGTTCACTGAGTCGACAATAGCGGAAGCATTTAATAACACAAGTTAAAGTAGGACAAGCTCTTTTATTGATATTGAATATGTGTTACAGGTGGAGCATAGCCAAGATTACAAGTCGCTTAAGCCTCTCTCTCTGAAATAGTAAAAGCGTGCCAAGTGGCTACAATTTATGGAATGATGTAGAGATGATGTTCCAATATTATGTCTTGTATATGTTCTTCAGTTCTGGATTGCAATGCTCTAAGGCTTCATATTTGACTCCACGTCTTAGCACACATGAAGGAGGTATCCGCACCGAACGAGGTTCTTCCGAACCCTACAAACAATCTGGTGGATTATCAGTACATTGAATGCACTGGTGGGGAGGCTACTCGCTCGCTCGACAAATACAAACACGTAATATAGGTTCCTTGCACCAACTATTATGTTGTCTTTCTAGTTGCCTTAGGATCAGTTTTATGGCATATTGAATAACCTAACTCGTGTGGCAGTGTGTCGTACGATATAAGAGGAAACACGGCGTGACTTACCAACTTACCATTTGACCTTCCCTGTCCAAGGCAAACCAAGTTAATTCAAGCACGAGCAGGTATAAACGTTCAGGGGCAATAACATATGCAAATGCAAGTGTTTGGATGTGAGCTTCATATCATTTAGCTGATTCAGATTTCTCTTAGATGTGATGCAATGACTCGCACGCAGATAGCCGCTAAGCGAGGATGACTTATCTATATAAATATTTGTCGCTGGCATAGCCATAAAGGACGAGTTATAGTCTTGAACAAGGATGGCATGCAACGAAAGCACGTAAAGTGCTACACGTTGTCCCGTCCAGCATGTGAGACTATCGTAAAGTTCCGTCCGGATCGGATCGGTGCCAGTGCCCCAGCGACCGTCCGCGGAACCATTGACCTTGTGCACAAGTTATCCACGACACGTAAGTCTTAGGTTTTCCAATTTCACACAACTTGACATGATAATCCATGATTTTTGTTTTGAATCGAGCATTTGCTCCACGAGCCGTGATTCTTAATTTGCTTGACGTGATTCTCATTCAGATGTAACTTGATGTGATTATCATTCAGGTGTAAACTTTATATGATCTTTGTTTCAGAGTTAGACTTGCCTTGATGCATTCCCCTGGTGCGGGGACTGCCTTAGCGACCCGATGGTCCCTGATACTTGCAGGTTCACTTGCACAGAAGAGATATTTGATAGTCTTCTGGTTGACTCGGATGTATGCACGATATGGATAACGTTAAACATTTGTAAGCAGGAAAGCATGCGGTTATAAGGAACTTCCTGAGCGACATGATCTAGGGTCGTGCAGTGTAGAACATGTGAACAGTGCACTAAGAAAAGCATATACATATCGTTCTATCATGGCATAGCAGGGTCCAGTTGCACAAGGCAAAGGTAGCATGCGAGGGTCTGAATATAAGCAATATTTTATTTCCATGTTCTAACATAAGCAATGCAAGTTGGGATTATTCCCTTAGCTAGGTGCGTTGTATTTTTATTAGCATGCAGGGGGTGATTTACCTAGCGACTAGCATATATCATTCCATATTTTAAGTTTGTCGGCTAAGCAAAGACAAGTTTACCGTAGCCACCCACCTTAGCGATGATTCGCCTCGGTTGAGCGATACGTCAAGCGAGCCTCTGAAAGCCTAAGCCGAACTCCTAAAGAGACAAGTCTAGATATCCTTTGCCTCAAACGAGCATTCTCGCCTGAGCAAAGCGGGTCGAAATATTACACTTTTGCCGTTTGAATTGGCAGTCTGCTTGAGCGGAATAGGGTGTTACATCATAACCAACTCAAAAAAAGTCTCATCCTCGAGACTTACTGAGGACAAGCCATACTAATGCATTATGGAATCTATCCCAAGCATAGCAATCGGTACCACTAAATCCAATTGAACATAATCTCCTACTCAGTTCTTATGTCGTGTTACGTGTACGTTGAGTCAGTCTCATTTGTGCCTTAGCACGGGACATATTGCTTAATGCGGAGTACGTTTCAATCAATCTTGATTAACGATCTAATGATGAGGCAAACCTATACAAGTCATTATGTTTGTTCATTTAGATATTCACTTGCACTAGCATTGAGATCAGCATATCGCGAGTCTGGATCGTGCACATATTCGAAGTGCCCCTCAAATATATGCATGTCAACCAACTCAGCGATAGCGAAGTCTTAGCAGTCAAGTTTCACATCTTCTTGAGTCTTGGATCGTGCACACATTCAAGACATCGCTCAAACATATATATTCAACCAAATTTAGAGATAGTGAAATCGGACAAGCTACTTGCAAAAATCTTAAGGGTTTGCACAAGTCGGCACAAAGGCCTTAGCATCACGATTTCATACAAGCAATCACATCATTCTAATGTGCTTTTTGAAAGTATTTAGACTCATTGTTGGAATATTCCGTTTGGGACATTGAGAGAGAGTATGTACATAACCCACGAACAAGCCTTCAAAACTGTGACAATCGAAACAAAGTCCAAAGGCGTATAAGCCTGGCTCTGATACCAATCTGTCATGCCCCGATCTCCCGCAGGCTAATCGGCCGTCCCCGCTAGGCGAGAATCACCGTGCCAGCGCTCCCGCGAGACGATCGCTTTGACCCATTCAGGCATGATGCCGCACGAGCGTGAGCCGCGCCCGTGCAAGGCCGTGTTTCATTGGTTGGCGGTAAGGAGTCTAAGCCACAAAGTCGTACAGATTGTCCGAGTGCAGCAGAATCATAAACGCATAGGCGATTTGGTAATAAGTTCACTGAGTCGACAATAGCGGAAGCATTTAACAACACAAGTTGAAGTAGAACAAGCTTTTTTATTGATATTGAACATGTGTTACAAGTGACGCATAGCCGAGATTACAAGTCGCTCAAGCCTCTCTCTCTCTGAAATAGTAAAAGCGTGCCAAGTGGCTACAATTTATAGAATGATGTAGAGATGATTTTCCAATATTATATCTTGTATATGTGCTTTAGTTCTGGATCGCAACGCTCCAAGGCTTCGGATTTGACTCCACGTCTTAGCACGCACGAAGGAGGTATTCGCACCGAATGAGGTTCTCCCGCACCCTACAAACGATCTGGTGGATTATCAGTACATTGAATGCACTAGTGGGGAGGCTACTCGCCTGCTCGACAAATCCAAACACGTAATATAGGTTCCGTGGAACAACTATTATGTTGTCTTTTTAGTTGCCTTAGGATCAGTTTCATGGCATATTGAATAACCTAACTCGTGTGGCAGTGCGCCGTGCGATATAAGAGAAAACACGGCGTGACTTACCAACTTACCATTTGACCTTTCCTGTCCAAGGCAAACCAAGTTAATTCAAGCACGAGCAGGTATAAATGTTCAGGGGCAATAACATATGCAAATGCAAGTGTTTGGATGCGAGCTTCATATCGTTTAGCTGATTCAAATTTCTCTTAGATGTGATGCAATGACTCACACGCGGATAGCTGCTAAGTGAGGATGACTTATCTATATGAACATTTATCACTGGCATAGCCATAAAGGATGAGTTATAGTCTTGAACAAGGATGGCATGCAATGAAAGCACGTGAAGCGCTACATGTCGTCCCGTCCAGCACGTGAGACTATCGTAAATTTCTGCCCGAATCAGATTGGTGCCACTGCCGCAGCGACCGTCAGCGGAACCATTGACCTTGTGCACAAGTTGTCCACGACACGTAAGTCTTAGGTTTTCTAATTTCATACAACTTGACATGATAATCCATAATTTTTGTTCTGAATCGAGCATTTGCTCCACGAGCCATGATTCTTAATTTGATTGACATGATTCCCGTTCAGATGTAACTTGATGTGATTATCATTCAGGTGTAAAATTTATATGATCTTTGTTTCAGAGTTAGACTTGCCTTGATGCATTCCCCTGGTGCGGGGACTGCCTTAGCGACCCGACAGTCCCTGATACTTGCAGGTTCACTTGCACAGAAGAGCTATTTGATAGTCTTCTGGTTGACTCGGATGCATGCACGTTATGGATAACGTTAAACATTTGTAAGCAGGCAAGCTTGCAGTTGTAAGAAACTTCCCGAGCGACATGATCTAGGGTCATGCAGTGTAGAACATGTGAACAGTGCACTAAGAAAAGCATATACATATAGTTCTTTTGAGGTATAGCAAGGTCCAGTTGCACAAGGCAAAGGTAGCATACGAGGGTCTGAATATAAGTAATATTTTATTTCTATATTCTAACATAAGCAATGCAAGTTAGGATTATTCCCTTAGCTAGGTGCGTTATATTCTTATTAGCATGCAAGGGGTGATTCACCTAGCGACTAGCATGTATCGTTCCATATTTTAAGTGTGCTGGCTAAGCAAAGACAAGTTTACCGTAGCCACCCACCTTAGCGATGATTCGCCTCGGTTGAGCGATACGTCAAGCGAGCCTCTAAAAGCCCAAGCCGAACTCCAGAAGAGAAAAGTATGGATATCCTTTGCCT
This sequence comes from Iris macrosiphon, assembly GCA_036927795.1. Taxonomy (NCBI): domain Eukaryota; kingdom Viridiplantae; phylum Streptophyta; class Magnoliopsida; order Asparagales; family Iridaceae; genus Iris; species Iris macrosiphon. The sequence continues at coordinate 139,982,884 of JAYESA010000007.1, forward strand.
CAAATGAGCATTCTCGCCTGAGCAAAGCGGGTCAGGACATTACACTTTTGTCGTTTGAATCGGCAGTCCGCTTGAGCGGAATGGGGTGTTACACACTTTTTGCTGATGCATGGCAGTCTTGGGAGGTGTTCAAGGACCTCTTCAAGAGGAAGTTCTTTGCTCGGGCAGATAGGTTAGACTTGGGGAGGTAGTTTGAGAGCCTTATTCAGGGGAGCATGTCTGTGGAGGAATACGCTGCAGAGTTTGGTAGGCTGAGCCAATTTGTGGAGTATTTGGTGAGGGAGCCGGAGGTTCGAGCTATTCATTTTTGTGAGGGTCTGAAATAGGAAGTAAAGATCCTCATTTCGTCTTTTTATGAGACCTATTCGGAGATACTTGCGGAGGCACGCATGGTTGAGCAGGAGTTGGGTTTGAAGCCCAAGAGAGATCGTGATTCTTTTCTGGGGGCTAATTGCAGCACAATGACTGCTAAGCGTCCTTATTTCTAGTCCAGGCCTTTTCAGCAGTCACAACAGTACTAGACTCCAGCTAGGGCACCGTTTCACCAGGCACCGCAGCAGCAGAGACAGTTAGTTACAGCAAGCTTCCTGCCACTTCTATAAAAGCCCGGCCATATCTAGGAAGTTTGCAGGAAAAGGTTGAGAGTTTGTTTATATTGTGGTGCCGAGGGCCATCAGCTGAGAGAGTTTCTTTCCAACCCTCATCGTGTAGTTCAGGGAGCAGCTCCAGCTCAGAGGACATAGGTGAGACCACCTACAGTACAGCAGAGGGGACCGTCGCTCCCGATCCAGCAGCAGTGTTATGTCCAGCACCAACATCAGGGAGGTACACGTCAGGGACGAGCGTTTGATATGACGGTCGAGGAGGCCGAACCCACTGGAGATGTCATTGCAGGTTCTGTTATTCTTGAATCCATTCTAGCTTGAGCTTTGTTTGATAGTGGTACTTTCTATAGTTTTGCATATGTTTCTTTTGCTCTAAAATATGGTTTGGTAGCTAAGTCTTTGCTTAGGACTTGCAAGATCATGACCGGGGGAGGCATTATCCTGGTTAATGATATTTGCAAGGATCGGAGAGTTACTCTTGGAGGCCGGGAGCTGAGTACGTGTCTACTTGTAATGCCACTTCCGAGCTAGAATATTGTACTCGGGATGGATTGGTTGAGAAGGCACCATGCTAGTATAGATTGTAGAGGAGGTAGAGTTTTGTTTAGCCTGCCAGGAGAGCCAAAGTTTGAGTTTGCTAGAGGAGCTGCAGAGCAGGGAGAAGGCATTATTTGTGGAGCTATGGTGGAAGACAAGGAGTTGCTGCATCCGTTAATAGCAGAGTTCTTGGATGTGTTTCCTGAGAAATTACCAGGATTGTCGCCAGATCGAGATATTGAATTCTTATAGACTTGGTGCCAGGTGCAGAACCAATTTTACAGCATGTCTATAGAGTAAACAACAGTGAGCTGGTCGAGCTGAAGAAGCAGGTGGACGAGTTGTAGGATAAGGGATTTATCAGATCGAGTTCTTCACCGTGGGGAGCTCCGGTATTGTTTGTACCAAAGAAGGATGGATCAGTGCACATGTACATTGATTACAGGGCATTGAATAATCTCACTATCAAGAATAAGTACCCGTTGCCAAGGATTGATGATCTGTTCGATCAGTTGAGTGGTGCCAAGGTATTTTCCAAGATAGATTTGATATCAGGATACCACCAGATGAAAGTAAAGCCGGAGGACATACCGAAGACTGCTTTTAGAACTCAGAATGGTCAGTACGAGTTTATGGTGATGCCGTTTGGGTTGACTAATACACCGGCGGTATTTATGAACTTGATGAACAAGGTGTTCCATCAGTGCCTTGATAAGTTCGTGGTGGTGTTCATCGACGACATACTCATATACTCGAAGACACCGGAGGAGCACGAGGAGCATTTGCGGATTGTGTTGGATGTGCTGAGGAAGGAGAAGCTGTATGGGAAGCTGTCCAAGTGTGAGTTCTTCCTGGACAAGGTAGAGTTCTTGGGACATATTGTGACTGGTGATAGAATTTTAGTAGATCCGAAGAAGATCGCAGCAGTGGAGTCTTGGAAGACCCCGAGTTCAGTAGTGAAGATCATAAGTTTCTTGGGTTTGGCAGGCTACTACAGGAAGTTTGTGTAAGATTTTTCGAGGATTGTCGAGCCGATGACCAGACTCACCAGGAAGGATGCAGAGTTTGTTTGGACAGAGGAGTGTCAGGTTGCTTTTGTGGAATTGAAGACGAGTCTAAAGTCTGCTCCTATTTTGACGTTGCCATCTGGGTCTGGAGGTTTCACTATTTATAGTGATGCATCGGGGAGAGATTTGGGTTGTGTTCTTCAGCATAATGGGAAAGTAATTTCCTATGCATCTAGGTAATTATGTCCTCATGAGAAGAACTATCCTAACCACGATTTAGATTTGGTAGCAGTCATCTTTTCCCTAAAGTTGTGAAAATACTATTTGTACGAAGAGCGTGTGGAGATCTTCACATACCATAAGAGCTTGAAGTACGTTTTCACGCAGAAGGAGTTGAACATGAGACAGCGTCGGTGGTTGGAACTGATAAAGAGTTTTGACATATCTTTGCAGTATCATCCTGGGAAAGCTATTGTAGTTGTCGATGCCTTGAGCAGGTATCCGGTAGCTATATTGTTAACGTAGGATCAATATTTGTTGGAGGACTTGGAGAGTTTGGGCATTGAGGTAATAGTTCCTGGTTTTGCTATACAGATATGGGGGTTGCAGATACACTCAGAGTTGATAAAGAGGATCAAGGTAGCCCAGTATGAGGATGTATCTCTGAGGAGCATCTGCGCTCAGGTAAGATCAGTATTGGAGGATGATTTCACCATTGCTGAGGATGGTTCTTTGCGGCATGGTATTTGATTATGTGTGCCTATTGGGGAGCTGTGTGAGGAGGTATTGCAGGAAGCGCATCGCTCTTAGTATTCCATACATCCAGGTGCCAACAAGATGTATCAAGATATGCAAGAGAGTGTGTGGTAGTATAGTATAAAGAGGGAAGTGGCACAGTTTGTATCCAGATGCTTAGTGTGCCAACAGGTGAAAGCTGAGAGGCAGAGGCCAGGCAGTTTACTTCAGCCATTACCTATTTCAGAGTGGAAGTGGGAGCATATTACTATGGATTTTGTATCCGGACTTCTACGATCTATAGGAAGAAAAGACGCAATTTGGGTCATCGTTGACAGGTTGACTAAGTCAACCCACTTTTTGCCTTTCAAGGTGGGTTTGTCTACAGAGAAGCTGGCAGAGATGTATGTGAGGCAGATCGTCAGGATAAATAGAATTACCGTCAGCATAGTCTCGGATCGGGATTATCGTTTTACTTCTCATTTTCGGAGGAGTTTGCAGGCGAGTTTGGGTACCCAGCTCAAGTTCAGTACTGCATATCACCCCCAGACAGATGGGCAGTCAGAGAGGACTATTCAGACTCTCGAGGATATATTGCACACTTGTGTACTAGATTTCGGGGGATCTTGGGAGGACTATCTCCATTTAGTAGAATTTTCTTACAACAACAACTACCAGGCTACTATAGAGATGTCACCATTTGAGGCTCTGTACGGTCAGGGATGTCGTACTCCTTTGTCATGGGACGATGTTGGAGAGAGAGCTTTGCTAGGGCCAGAGATGGTTGTGGATAGAGTAGAGAAGGTTAAGCTGATCAGAGACAGACTTTGAGTGGCGCAATACAGACAGCGGCATTGGGCCGATAGCCACCGGAGACCTTTGGAGTTTAAGGTATAGTTTTAGATTTTGTTTTGTGCTTGATATTGGTTGTTTGTTATAGATTAAGTTCTTAAGGTTGTGTTTTGTTCTAGGTTGGTGGTTTGGTATTTCTAAGGATTTCTCTGACACGAGGCACGATTCGCTTTGGTGGAGGCGGAAAGCTTAGTCTACGATTCGTCAGACCTTTCACTATTCTAGAGAGGATCGATGCAGTTGCTTATAGACTAGACTTGCCACCTGTATTGGAGGGAGTGCACAACGTATTTCAAGTGTCATAGTTGAGATGGTACATGGCGGATCCTAGTCATGTGTTGGATCACTCAGAGATAGAGGTGGGCCCTACTCTTAGCTATCCAGAGTAGCCAGTTGAGATTCTGGATCGGAGAGAGAAGATGCTGAGGAACCAGACTATTCCCTTGGTATGCATCGCATGGAGGCATCACTCTCCGGGAGAGTCTACTTGGGAGAGAGGATGAAATGTGAGAGTGTTACCATATTTGTTTGTGCCTTGAGGTATGTTCTTTCCTGATTCTATTCTGTCTTTATTTTCTGGGGGTAGTTTCATCTTTGAATTTTGAGGACAAAATTATTTTAATGGGGGTAGACTTGTCACTACTATATTTTCTAGGAAAGGGTATTTTGATCTTTTCATAATTAATTAAATATTGTGCATGTTATAAATTTATTTATTATATTATTTAATTATTATTAGATGTTAGTTTATTATTTTGAACTTGTGTTAGTGGACCTAACTAGTTTAGATTAGATCCATGGACCAACATTTATTTTTGGTTAGAATTGAGCCTAATTAAAAGCCCATTCATTAGGAGGATGATTAATTAAATTAAATTAAACCCATTAGACTAGAACCTTCTCTCCTTAATTATTTTTTCATGAGAGGCCCCAAGGGGTATTTTAGTCATTGTATAGTAGCTTGGGGAGGGGGCTAAGGTGGCTGGCCTATATTTATAGGAGGAAAATTTCTTTTTCCTTATTTTCATTACAAATCTAGATCTAGAATTTCCGCTTCCCAATTTTTTCATTCCCACACCAAATTTCTTCCCAATTCCATCCCAAATTATCATTGGAGGCTATTAAAGAAAGGATCTACAAAGAGGAAGCAAGGATCTACAAGGAAGAGCAAGGATCTACAAGTTGAAGGCTTATTTCACCTATTTTGGAAGTTTCATTGGGAATCCATCTCCCAATAGGTATAATTCAATTTTTCCTCCTTGTTTAGACTCTAAATCTATATTTTAATCATTAGGAACCACCCCATATACTAAGGCTACCTATAGGAATTGGAATTAGGTTCATAGGAGACCTATGGAGAAAGTTATGGTGTGTTTTGTGTCAATTTTGGGAGAATTCTGATATTGACACATGTTCTGTTTGTCAATTGGTCAATTAGACCAAATTGACATATGTTTGATTGTGTGTGGCTGGTATCGTGTTCATAATTAGATACGTGTAGGCCATATCCTAATAATTTGGAGATACATGTTGATTTGGTGGTTTTTCTCTGACACGGGGGGTTTGTGCATGTCATATTTTGACACGGACACGTAGATGTGTAATTAATTCTTTATTTTATTTCTATATATTATTTTAGACTTGTTCGTGTCCTTCGAGGTACATTTGGTTGTGTGGTGAACTTGCATCGCAAGCGTATCATAGATCTAGTGTTATGCAGGTGCGATGCACTCCACGTGTTTGTCTTATGGCATTTTAGATTTAATTTGTGTTGTTTATAGCTATTGGTGATATGTGATTTCATGGTTATATATATATATATATATATATATATATATATATATATATATATATATATATATATATATATATATAGATAATTGTGCATATATGTATAGGTATCTCTATCATATACTTAGATATGTATATATATTGATATGTATATACTTATATATATATATATATATATATATATATATATATATATATATATATATATCTATGTGTGTATGTTACATATGATTATGTATCCTTATATTGATATGTTTATGTATATATATATATATATATAAATATATATATATATATATATATATATATGGTTGTGTGTGTGGTTGTGTGGATGTGTGTGAGGGGGAATTGTCACGCCCCAGTCCCAAAATACCGAGGGACCAGACGCGTGATAATGGCCAGCAGCACACACCGATGGACAAACCCAATTTAATGGATCCATCAGGGCATACTTAAGTTGTAATACAACAATAAGTAGGTACAATGATATAAGTCACAGTCTATACTAATCTCATCCACAACAGATAAACACAGATCAAATGCCAGAATAGCTGCAAATAAAAAAAAAACAAAACTGAATAAAAGTGTCTCGGAGAACAATCCGAGTACAAGTCTGGTACATCAATAAAATAGACTGGAAATAAAATAACTATAAACTGAAATAAATGAGTATCTCAAGCCAATACTCAAGAGAAGTCCTCTGGTACAATCTCGTCCTCAGATCCTGGTTCTGCTCCAAGGTAGGCACCTGCTCCTGCTAATGCTAATGCTCCGATCCCGTATACCTCGGGATAGATCTCGTCAGCTAATCCTGGGGACATAATCCGGATCCAGGTCCTCAGGGGATATAGCAAGGTACAAGAAAGCTCATGCCAAAATAAATATAGTACAGCAATAATGAAACAATAGGGTAAATAAATAACCAGCTAAGTGATATGCAAGTGAGAGTTTTAGTCATACTCGGGCTGAGGCTACTACAGGATCAATGTCGGAGAAACCCATAGCAGTATTTTCTCGAAGGGCCAGAACTGGTGCCATAGCTCTGTGTCAGAGACTAAGACACATCCAGATTACAATATATAATATAATCAGCCTTTGATATGGTAATACTCTCCCCACCCAATGAAATCTCACGTCTCATGTCCATGACACGCAGGATCAAAACTAATGCAACAAGTCAGGATATAATCTAAGCATGTAAACTGTGTATGTCATAAACCTGTATCCTATACAGAATCACCATGAATATCTCAGGAAGATTCTGTCTCATGAATAGTGTCAAGTGTCCTGGGTATAATGTACTTGATAAGACAAGTACGAGGATGTAAAGGGTCACGAATGTCCATCTCTAGATGACAATACACAACACCACGTACGGTGTTGGCACCCGACTATAATCGGACGCTAAGTAAGTCACACGGTCCTAGGTTAAGCATGCATAATAATGTAAAAGAATCAAGAACAATATGTAACAAGACTGCAAAGTTTGGCAAGGTACACTTGCCTGTGGTCCTGGCTCCAACTGTAGCTCTGGTCTCAGTGTGATCTGCTGGTACCACTCCGGTTGCTGAAATAAACATCACCATTAGATTTAGAAAATATAAAATAGCTAGAAACGTCTGTCCTTACGTCCAATTTGGACACAGGGACAAAAATGAGATTTCCGGGCCAAAGCGGGGTCCACATGTGGGCCACTTTGCACCGAAAAGCGTGTCAGGGTCAAAGGTCTCCAAATTCGCCAAATTTAGTGTCAACAAGTCAGGAACGATGATACGAACCCAACGGAACTTCCAGAATTGGATTCCGATGAGCCGATCACAAAATCGCCCGTCAAGTGGAGCTGTGGGCCCACGATACGCGATTCTATCAACGTTCTCAGAATCGTACCAAACTTGGGTCACAGGACCAGTGTATTGCTACGATTTCGATGGCGCAAGTTTCGTCTCGATCCGACGTGTGTACACGAAGTTACGACGTATTCCAGAACAGACGGATACGGGGCGGTGTCGGCGGATACACGTTGATTCCGGTGTGCACGCACATCCGAATCGACTTCTGCAAAATCTCACACGACCGTATCAACGTCGCGTACGCATCGGTGAAGACCTTGCGCGACCAAGTCATCCCATTTGGCGGGGCGCACTCAGTTCCAGGGTGAAACAGGGCGTTATATTTCCTGTTTTTGGATCGCGGTTCGCGATCGCCACAGGACGCGATGCCCCGAGCGGGTTGTACGGGCACCGAGAGGGTCACGCAGGGTTCGCAATGCAACAGACGGAAACGAAAACGGGTAAACGAGCAAAGAGATACGGGTACCTGAACGGGGCTCGAAAAACCGACTTTTTTCGTGTCCGACACGACACGAAAACCTAGGGTTAGGGTTTCTGGGGATGCTGCCGGAGCTACGGTAGGGGAGGCCGGCCGGAGGGGGCTAGGGCGGTGCTGGCGGCGGGGAGGCTGGACGGCGGCGCACGGCTGGCGGCCGGAGGCGGAGCACGGCGACCGGAGGGGGCTCGGGGTCGGGTTCTGGGAAGAAGGAGGAGGGGAGGAAGTTGCCGGAGGCGGGGCAGCTGCGGGGAGGCGACTGTGCGGCGAGGGACGTGACGACTCGAGGAGGCGGAGGTCCGAGCAGCGAGGGGTTCCGACGAGAGGGGCTGCGGCGGACCAGTGGAGCTGGACGGGAGGAGTCGGGTGAGGTCGTCGAGGCTGAGACGGCCGAGGGGTACGGGGCGCGTAGCCGGGCGAGGCACCGCGTGGCCGGGCAGGGCGGCGCTGGAAGCGGGATGATCGGGTCTTGGAGCGTGGGGCGTGGGCGGGGCTCCGGCGACATGGCCGGCCGGAGGGAGAGGCGGACGATGGGGTCGAGCGTTGAGGCGGGGGTGATCGGCTCTGGCGGGGGTGGCCTTGGTCGGCGGAGGGATCGGCACAGGGAAGGAGTATAGCAGCGGGACGGGAGACTAGGGCACGGCGAGGGCTGGGAGAGGCTGAGGACGGGCGGCTGGGCTAGGGCGGCGCCGGAGGCTCGCCGGAGGCTCGCCGGAGGAGCTGGGGAAAGGTGGCGCTCGGTTAGGGTTAGGGTTAGGGATTTGGGTTAGGGATTTGGGGAATTTGGGAAATTTTGGATTTTTGGTAATTTATTTTCTTCTTTTTATTTGTGGAGAAAAACCTAGGAAATTATGTATTTATACATATAGAAATTGGACTAGGGTTAGACCTAGAATTTGGGCTGGGTCAACGCTCCTTGGGCTTGGCTTCGGCTCTCATGGGGATGTCGGGCGTTGGCACGGGTTTAATTCGGTTTAATTATTTAATAGTTTCTAGGGCTTTAAAAAGGATTCTGGAGTCCAATAAATTCCCGGAAAATTACCCTATATCCGATTTTCCATTTTACACCATAAAATATTATTTCCATAATATTTTAATATTAATTAACAGTAATTAAAAATTATTTTATTACCAAAGGCCTAGGTTTTTAATTACAGAAAATTCCTAAAAATTTCAGAAAAATTATAAAAAATCCAAATTAAAATTTCTTGAAAAATCAGGGGGATTACAGGAATCGAGGTCGGGCAACATCGCAGTAGGAACTAGCATCAGTGTAGTGGCATGAGAAATCAGAGGCAGTAGCAGCAACATCAGTATTACTGCAACAAGCTTCGAGCAGTAGCTGCAGCAGCAACTAGCTTAAGCAGCAAAATACAGTGTAGTAGCAGTAGCAGTTTTAGCACGCAGCTGCGAGTGCAAGCTCCAGCAGCAGCTTCGAGCAGCAGCATGTGCAGCAACCTGTAGAGCACACCAGTATTTTAGTCAGCAGCTACAGCTAGTTAAGGTATGATTTAGTTAGTTATTTGTTAGCATAACTAGTTAATGGCCAGCTAGTTTATTAGTAGCTTAGTTAACTAGTTAGTTACCTTGTTATAGTTATATATATATGTAGTTAGTTATTGATAGTAGTTATAAATATGTCTGTATACTTATAGTTTAGTAGTTAGATATATATACTAGTGATACTATTAGTGTTAAGTATGTATAGGTATCTCTAGTAGTGATATGTAGATGTATGCATATATGTATATATGTATGTTAGTAGTAGTTTGTAATATTGTATTAGTTAATACATTAGTATATAGTTAGGAGTTGGGTAGTTATTATAAACTAGAGTTGACATTACCTTGTGATACCAAGGTAAATGTCAATGTATTGGGTTTGAGTATCGAGATAGGGGTGTAGTGTTGCGATACGGCATTGGTTCAAAGCCAAGGTATCCACTTAGCATTAGTTTAATTAGGAATATTATATATTATTGAGTGTATATACATATTGTGATACTGTCCTATCTAATTTCTTACGTATATTACGATACGGTATCATATTGATCTCCTAGTATAGCTAGTGTGGCCTAGTTACATAGTGTATGGACCCAATATCCTAAAGATAGACCCGTACAACCTAAAAATAGCTAGTTTGACCAAGTTTGACCAGTTAACTTAGAGTTGACCTAGTTTGACTGTTTTGACTTAGAAATTGCTTTATGACCTAGAAGTTGACTAATTTAACTTATTTTATTCCGAAACCTTGTATTGATGTAATATTCCATATCTAGGCCTTCGAGGCACCATAACAAACATTTGTGATACTGTTCACCAGATTTCAGATGAGTACATTCTCTGATAGTTTCTCATTTATGATATCCTCTATGTTCCTCATATCTAGTGTAGATATCCTTGATCCCTTGCACAATGGTCTAAGCACCCTAATTTTTTAGAATTTAATATTTTTGGTATTCTGAATCTTTATGATTAAGAAAATTTTTATTTTATTTTTAGCTAATTATAATATATAATATTCAAGAATTTATAATTATGCGTATTTAATTAATTTTTAATATTGTGCAAAAAATATATTTTTGGGTGTACAACTATTATTAGTGTATTGTATAATTTTTCTGGAATTTATTGAGGTCCAAAACTATTTTTAAATATACATATACCTATATATATAAATAAGACAAAATAAAAGAATGAAAGAATCAAACATAAACCCTACCCAAACCCATTAACCCGAAACCCAAACCCACTAACCTAAATAAAATCTGAATTCTAAAACCTACCCAACCCGCGTACAGCAACTCCCCCCTCCCTATATATATGTATGCATAACATAAAACCAAAACCCTAACCCTAATCACCATCCCATGCCTTCACCACTGCAGCCCCGCAGCCCCGCCACCCCGCGTTGGAGCAGCGCGTCCCCCCCCCGACGCGCGCGAACACAGGGCAGTAGTGCGGCCCTCCTTCTCGCGCAGCCTCCACCCTCCTCGCTCGTCCGATTTGCGTTCCGTCTTCGCCGATATGTTCACAATCTAACCCTCTAGGATTCTCTTCAAGTAGAATGAATTTAGGCACCACTATACCAGTCGGGAGCGAGGAGTAATTAGTGTAGATATATGATCATACCCTCCTTGTGCATGTCTTATTCCTTGTTAGTATTGGTCATACACCGCACGTATGATTAACCAGGCCTTTATCCTTGTGCAAGTTTCCAAACCGATCACATGTTAAAGCTAGTACTCACTCACTTAGTCATTAGTATTCTTGTTCATTGCCATATTGTTCATTCTTGCATTTATTCCAGTATTTTCTTTATTGTATATCTCTTGTATCTATATGTTGCATCTTGTATATTCACATCTATTTACTGTTACATAGTTTATATCATTTTTAGTTTTCTCTGACTCATTTGATGATATTTTTTGTCTCATGAGTTGTATTTGGGACTTTCCTATTCTTTATCATATTCGTGCTTATTTCCTTCTTAGATCTGTGATTGAGTATATTCATATTGTTGGTGGCATGTTTATATTGATAGATAGTTTATCCAAACAGCGTTCTACCGCCGATGCTGCAATTTAGGTTGGACGTTGTTCACTACTTGCATCCCTACACCGGGTGCAGGTCGTGACAGATACCTACATTCTAACCTAACGGTCCTAATCTTAACTAATCAATTAGTAACCAACCAACTAATTAATAAAATAATTAAATTAATTAACATCTAAGGATCACTAAGATATCAAGTAACTGCTAATGACCTAACTAATATCCTCTTAACATATAAGCTAATAGTTAACTAATACACAACTAACTGACAGTCACTTAACATCTATATACACACCTAACAACTAACTTAAACATATACACTAACCATAACATCTACTTCTAACATAATCATATTACTATCTAACTAATGGCTAACATTCTAACAACTATACACTAACTAATTGACTTAACTTATATAATCGTATGTATCTAACTAATTAACATATATAACTCAACTTAGAATCTAACCCAATACCTAACTTAATATCCTATAATAACAGATAACATATTCTTAACACTAACTCTCAAAACACCTACTAACATTTAGACCTGCTCGAGTGCCCTCACTCCTGCTCTGCTTGACACTGACCCAATTCACCTTGTTGTGCACATGAGTGCATAGCCCAAAACTTCTCCTCTCAATAGAAGGTAAACACATACACATAATGGGCATTTCACTTGTGTTCAGTCACTGCTCTCCTCTATAGATCTAATCATGCAACGTATGTTGCAGTTGCCCACTTAGTACACAACCAATAGTTGCACAGGTAAGCATCCTAACTTAGTATCCTGTAAATCTAAGTCTGCTGCTGCAGCAGCTTCCTCACTTGCAACTTACTTAAACTCAAATCTCTACACCATCAATACCCATAACTGAGCAGTGCTTGAGCCACAAGTCACTGAACACAAGTGCAAATTCTGTAATTGCAGAGCTGGTAGCAAGCATTTGCGGCAACCCTGACCCAACTCTGAAATCACATACCCTGTTGTGCACAACTTTATGCATAGCACAGAATACAACTCTCTTGTATATACACAAGTACCCACACCAGATATACTAATCAAAGACTGAAACTATCTGTCCCTCAACTCTAATAACACACAGGTGAATGCACTACACACCCACAGATACATCTCACAATACACACACACACACAAATAGGTTTATAACCACATATACCTATATAAATCATAACCTAAGTGTATATATAGTCACACACATATATATAGCTACATATGCATAACATACTATATAAAATAGTTATAAAGCATCACAAAATTGAGTATCAAAACTCACCAACATAAATAACCAAACACTTGGAGTGCATCGCACTCGTATCACACTCAATCAATGATACGCTTGTGATACGGCTCCAACACATCACCAAACATATCATGAAGGATACGAACAAGACCAAAATTATATTCCTAAGCAATACAAAGTGCTAACTACTCACCTACGTGTCTATGTCAAAATATAACATGTGTAAACCCCCGTGTCGAAAGGAACCCCCAAATCAATTCGTATCACCAAATTTTTATGATATGGCCTACGCGTATACAATTATGGAAACGACACTAGAATCACTACACTAAAACAAACACCAAATCATCAATCTAACCTTTTAACAAATACTTGGTATGCCAATCTCGGATTTCCTCCAAAATTGACACAAAACACATGGTAACTACCAAAATAGGGGTCCATATTAGTCAAACCTTCTTCCTATAGGTAGCCCTAGTCCACAGGAGGGTTCCTAATGATTAAACTACAAATTTAGAGTCTAATTTGAAGGAAAAAATTGAATTGTACCTATTGGGAGATGGATTACCAATGATAGTCTCCAATGAACACCAAATAGCCTCAACTTGTGCAAACTCCTTCAAATCATAGCTTCTTGCCTTCTTCTTGCTCCTATAGTCTTCAATAGTGAAGTAGGGGTGAATTATGATTAGATTTGGTGGAGATTTGATGTAGGTTTGGTGGAGGGAAGAGAGAATTTGGGGAAGAATACTAGATCTAGAAATTTTGGAATGATAAGAGGAGGAGAGAGAGAGAGAGCACACTCTCCTTAAGTGGCCGGCCCCTCTATCTTGCCCTCTAAGCAATTTTGAAATGGTACTAATACCCCTTGGGGCTTGTCATGAAGAAAAGGGTTAAGGTGGAAGCTTCTATTACTAATGGTTGATTAATTAAACCTCTTAACTTAATAAAATGAACTAATTATTGGGCTCAAGTCTAGTCTAACTAATGTTGGTCTATGACAAGTCTAATTTGGTCCAATTATGTTCACTAACAACTATTCTAACTAGCGGTTAACAACTAACCATTAACTAATTACAATATATATAACATATACAACCATACCAATTATTGGAATAAATAAATCCAAAAATACTGGTTTTGTAAAATAAATATATCACCAAAATAATAATTTTGAAATACCAATATTCACAATATTAACAAGAATAGGAAAAGACAAAAATACCCCTCTCTGAAAAAGTGGTAGTGACACACGGGCAGTTGGTTAGTTGGTTTCTAGTTTGATGAGAAGTCTATGCACAGGTAAGCTAAATGGTAAGCTAAATACCCATCCTCGACTCTGTGAGTGCAATATCCTTACCAAATTTTCTATATGAAGAGGATCTACAGGTTATTGATATATAGTACTATATAGACACATAAACAAGCACAAATGACATCTTGATCAGAGACAAAACAACTTAATGGAACAAATCTCTTTTTTTGAAGAAAAACACTCATGGTATGATATACTAATACATGCATGATACGTTACTAATACAAGCTTGTTTGATCTTTTCCAACCAATAAAGGCATTTCAGAGACAACCATTTACCAAGCCATAACATCAAAAAGTATATTGCAACATCATACATGATTTGTCATTTAAGGCAGAAGTAAAAGAGGACAAATAACTCTGAGATAATTTTCAATATCTACAAATCATCAACAACCTAATGACTCAGTTATCAAGGATATGAACACAAGGGTCCTCAATATCACCCAACATAAAAATTAGAACTAAAAAGAAATTCTATTTGATATTTATAAACCAAAAGGTGTAGTACAACGAAAAAGTAAAACTTTGATATCCAAGTCTAAGAAGACAGAACTATGAAAATTAAGGTGTCTCTACTATTAATAACCAAATTGATGGTTTACTAAGTATATTAGACTACAAGGAAGATACTCACTTTGATTTGGATAAATATCCAAAACACAAACCGGCAATGATATATAACTATTCACAAATTTATGTACCAAAAAGTCTAATACCACTCAATACCAAATGCCCTAGTGTCACTCACTAAAAAGATATTCACAATGATTAGTATACATGGTAAACTTTACTTACTATCATGTCTTGTAAGAAGACCTGGAGTGTCTGTAAATAGGACTATGGGTGTCTAAGGGGTTGTGTGATGATGTATTTGTGTCCACAAATGGATACTTAGTACCGTATCATGATACGCCATGATACGGGGGTGTAGGTTAGTACTTTCTTTGTATTTTGTGTTCCAACAAGTCAAATTTCTATTATTTTATTAGAATAGTTATTTCTAATAGTTTTCATACTATATTTGATATATTGAATGTGTTATATGTGTTTTGGTAGTGTATCTTGGTGTTTGGAGAGAGTATCACATGAGTATCATGGTGTGATACTCATGTGTGCTTGATGCACACCAAGTGTTTAGTACTTTGTATTGGCAGGCGTGTCTACCTATTTAGAGTATATATATATATATATATATATATATATGTGTGTGTGTGTGTGTGTGTGTGTGTGTATTAGAGTGTGAGATGTATATTTGAGTGTGTATGCCATGGAGGGGGTGTCGTGTCTGTCACGGTGAGGGAATGACTGTTTGTGAGTGTGTGTCGGTTCATCATAGCAGCAAGGGGGTATAAGTGTTTGAGTTTATGTGTGTATGAGTGTATGTGTGATGAGTGTATGTGTAATAGCAAGGAGGGGTCGGGTTTTACTGTGTGCAGTAGGTAGAGTCGGGTCTGACACAGTAATTATGTACCTGTGTGCTTGTGTACTGTGTGTGTGTATGTGTGTGTGTGTGTGGCAAGGGGGGTGTGCAGTATCGGGTTTCAGGTGACAGTGAAGGGGGTGTCAGGCTATATAGAACAACAACAACAGGTAGTAAGAACAACAGTAGCAGGTAGCATCAACAACAATATGAAGAAGCTAAGTAGTGCATATATCAGCATCTACATGTGTAAGGAGAACCAACAGCAGCAGAAATTGGCAAAGGAGGAAGAGCAGCATAGCGGCAACAGCTACAGGGGTAGTCGATGGGTTGAGGTAGTGCACAACAGGGGTTAGAAACATAGGTAAGTAACACATCAGTAGCTTCAGGTGAGTTGGGTGAGGTGTTGTGTAGTTTAGTACATGGTAGTGTGTTTGAGGGTTAGTACATGGGTGAAGTGGGTGGTACCATGGTACTCATGTGCCAATGGTTAAAGATAGGTGAGTTGGGTGTTAGTGTTAAAGTAAGGTAAGCTAGAGTGAGTATCTTAAAAGTGTATCAAGGTATTGTTAAGATACCAAAATACTAGTTGGTATCAAGGTATAGAGTTAAGGTAAGGAAATGGGTAACTTAAGGGTTATTTCATTATTCATGTTTTTCTACTACATATGATTCCTATTTATCTACAACCTTTTGGTGTCGTTTTTCAAAAAGAGTAAAATAAGGAGCAGTTAAATAATCAGTACAAAATCTAGCCTATGCTAATAGCATGAAAAAAATACTGCAGTGAACTTGTAGGAAAATCTGATGCTGTAAAGTAAAAAAAGAGTTGGTTCTTTTTAGAAGGGAAAAAACAATCTTTTTAATACATAGAACAGTCACTATGAAGATTAAAAACATGTAGAGGAGGACAATTTGGACAATTATTTAATATATAGAATAGTCAATATGCTAGACTCTTGCTAGCTCTGCATACCTGGGTGCATCCAAAAAGTTTAAGGATTCTTAGATTCAAGCAACCGTCAACAATTAATCCAAGAGCTTCATTAGTCATCTCTCGACAAAAGGAAAGATCAAGACTGTTTAATGTTGAGGTGCACCGGCAAGAAATAGCTAGAGCAATGTGTTGTCCAACCTAAGGAAAATGGATGATAACCAATGTCCATTAATAAAGATACTCAAGTAGAGAAACTCAAAACACCCTTACTGATTTGTATTAAACCAGAATTCTGACAGTGACAAACCAGAATTCCAGTCTACTGTTGTTGACCTATTCTTCAACATAGATATGTACTTCTATCTTATGATATTATCCTAAAGTGCATCCAGACTGCTGGTGACACCAAGATGGTCCGATGAGACTCTACAATCATGAAGCAGAGAAGGAACAACATGAGGAAGAAAATAGATGGTGGTTGACCATAATTTGGTAGGAAATAAATTATAGAAGGAAAATTGAGGATACTCTCCATAGGAGAGTTATCTTATTTATAATTTTGAAAATCTTATGATTAAGTGTACACTCAATTGGATTTAACTACATCAGTGACCCACATACCATATTTCTCAATAATATAAGAGAAATTTTATTTTCCAACATGAACAGTGCAAATGGATATTAATAATTAGTCAGCTAGTATTTAAAATGTTTAATACATATTAAACTATTCCAAATTAAGGATTAAAATAGTAACTAACTAATTTAGTCCAGAATTTGCTGCCATCTAGTATAACTGCTAAAATTAATATATTAAAAATAAATACCAATCTTGATAGAGGACCACCTACCAGTCATACAAACTGACTAAGAACATTGATAAAAATATTTAAAATTATATCAGATCCTAGAACTTACTTTCGTAGTGACACTTAAACGTCAGTGAATAACAATATGCATATTAGAGAATAGAACTAAACCATGCAAGAACACTTCACTTTGATTAGTATTTAGTACACACTTATGTCACTTCAAGTAGCGCATATGTTTCTTATTTCTTATCACACACAATTCCGCCAATACTTATTGTAGATTTTAAAATACCATCTACATTTTTTGTCATTTTAAAGTCTAAGTTGCAATTGTGTAAGAATTAACTATTTTTTCCTAAAATCAAATTTCCCTAAATTATTATTTTAAGCCTTTTCAATTAGAATGAGGTTGAATAGTAGCATGGCTTAATATAAGTCAACAAAAAAATCAACTAAACTTATTGGTTGAGCCTCAGCTTAACCATGACCTATATATGCTACCGGCATATTCTTGCCAAGGCATGTTTGAGCGACTAGGTCCTGCATACCTTCAACAAGGCCAGCTGGCTAGTAAGTAAAACTAACATTTTTTTTTACTGGGACCTCTACCTACAAGACTTAATATAATTTTTAAAAAAAGCCAAATGGAATGCATTTGAAATTCTTATCTGGTGCTTTGTGGTTCTTATTCATACTATTTGATTACATATAATGCATCTATGTATTTTCTGTAAATAGAATAAGCTAGTTCTTATGGGACCACTATGTTATGTGATGCTAACATGGAGATATACCTGAATAATATAAATAAAGAAAAATAAAAAGATATAGACCTTAAACAAGTTATGTGCATATAGCACAATGACATATACCTAGTAAGGCAACTGATAGAAATCCCTTATGAAGTCTTAATTAACAAATGGTAAAATCATTGAAGGATAGACCATATATGGACAGAGAATTGCTTGATAGACCAAAGATGATACCATATAATTAGTAGAACTTCATTAATGACATCTAAAATATACCTGGACTTGCAACTGAAGTGACTTCAAGTATTCAATTTCATCATCTAATATCAAAGCTTTGTCTGTCTAAAATTTGAAAGAGAAACCAACGTTAATGGCATTTTTAAATTAATCTAATAAGGACAATAAAGTAGGGAATGCGTGCTACTAACCAGGTAGCAGTTGCCCATTTTGAAGGTAACTAGGCACTAACAATAAATGTTCATCGTCTACTACTTCATTAAAATTCAATTGGGTAATTAAAATACCTAATTAAAATAAGAGACAAAAAATATAATTAAATAATAGATATCTCTAATAAATAGGATATCAGTATTACCTAGATATCTACCAAGTCATATTGCCCAAATTAAATATATATTTTTGAACCTACATGAAGGAGAAAGTTCAGCAAAACAGCAGAGTTGTATAGAGAAATAACCCCAAGTAGAAGGAGAAAGTTTCAGAACCTGCATCTATAATTACTTATTTTGCAAAATTGACACCCCTAAGTCCAAGGTCACTATAACAAGTAAACACAGCTATCGTACATCTCCTTCTGGGAAAAAAAATTAAAAAGTAGCAATCTTCCTTCAAATAAATAAGAAACAAAAAGCAAATTAAAAGGGAAAATGTTGTCATCTATATATATGCTTATGTTTTCCTTTCTTCTTTGTCAATTAGAATAAGGAATTTCTTTTTGTTATGACATCCACATCGCTTATCCAGTGCATACAAGAACATTTCAAGTTGTCAAAAAATAATGCTTAGGGACCAAACTTGGAATATGTAAGCAAATTAAGCGATACGGGTACAGTTATTTATTTAACTTGTTGGGCTCATATATGCAGATACTTTAGGAAATGCACAGTACCTGAATCCATTGTTTCATATTCTACTTCATGAAACAAAAACTTATAAATTAAATATTAGCACATAATGACATTGACCCCAATTTATATTCTATTAGCGGCCTTTATATACTGTAACGGTCTAGCCACCTCGAAAGCTACTAATGTTCATATTTTAGCAGAATAATTATTTAGAGATATATTAGCATCTACGAAGAACCGACACCTCCAAGAATCAGAGCAGGTTGTGTCAGGCACTACACAAACACTCAATAGCATCATATTTGTGTTGATGTGTCCATACTGTATTATCTCGTATATGTGTCAGTACCACCATGCAACATAGATCAATATATAAGCGATTTTACGAAATTTACAAAAGCATATCACATCCAAGAAGCTAAAGGTTATAAGAAAGATCAGGGCCGAAGAAGGATGTCGTTACATTCCCCTTTAGTACTTGTGACAATATGAAAAAATCGTCTTTATATTCCTGAAATTAAACCAAAATTAAAATTGTCAAACAGGGATCATTACAAAAGTCCCTAAATAGAAATAAATTGACCACAAATAGAGAAAAACATAATTCTGTCAATCGAGCACCTGAAAGTTGCATCATTTCCCATCCATGTCCAAAATCGGAGCCATATTTGGGGACCATTTCTTGATTTAAAATTAAGAAAAACTCTAAGGTTTGCTATTCTTACCATGAGATGGAGAAATCGGGTCTGCGTTCGAGTGGAAATTTTGGTCCTGATCTGAAACAAAGAAAACCCCGTCAATATAGATCTCAATCCTTTATATTCATAACAAACCAGAGACTACTAGGTTCGAGTGTCGGCATCGTCGTGGGATGCTTGTCGTTGTTACGGGGTAATCTACGGAAGCTCATCGAGGCTAAACTTAGAGAATTTCGTATATGTGGGAGAGTTTGGAGTGGGGAAGAAGACGATTGATTCACCTGAGTGGCCTTATAGGCCTCCATAGTGGTCTCGGTGGCCTCCTTCCTTTCTTCAGTGACCTTAAACGCAGCTAGGTAGTGGTAGTAGTCCCCATTCATCTTCAAATAGAATACCTGGACTCCTCGGAGGCGACGGAGAGAACGAGGCGGGAGTCGATGAGCGAGAGGAACCTCTTTCAGACCGTGTCGAGCTAGGACTCGATGCAGGCGCGGTAGCCGACAATATCTATGGTTTGCAGCTAGGGTTTGGAGGTCGATGGTGCTAGGGTTTAAGTAGAGAGTTTGGGGAGGAGGGAAAGGAGGTGGCGGAGGACAGAAGATCTCCAGCATTGTGGAGAAATGGAGAGGATGGAGAGAGGAGAGGCTCAGAAAGAATAAAAAAATGAATAGAATCAGTAGAGATTAAATTGACCACGGAACCGTCAACATAGAGCCTGCAATCAAAAACAAAATTTAATTATTAAATTGGCAGATAAAATATGCGCGATAATTTTTACGCACATGCATTACTTGACGGTTATCAACAATCCGTCAAGTAATGCATTACTTGACGCTTCATCTAAAACTGCCAAGAAATATAGTCCTATTTTAATAATTAACAAAAAATGTTATTTTCTTGACGTATGTCTAAAACCTTCAAGATAACCCCTATTCTTGACGATTTTTCACGACCATTAACAAATAAACCGTCAAGGGAGGCCATTTTTCTTGTAGTGTGAAGTAATCAAGATGAGGGGTGGAAGAAAGAAACCCACTTGCGAGCTTCGGCTGCGAGTGCGAGCCATCTTGCTGGAAGTACGGTGGATCCTGGTTCTCTTCGGGGTAACCTGGCCATGCAAAGCTAGTGGGGTCAGAACCCTAAGCAACAAGTACCAAAAAGGAGCTCAAGGTGATAGACCAAACACATCACAGCATAAGCAGAAAGAGACATAAAAGAAATAAATAATGATCGAGACTTGTACGGTACCAATGTATAATACTAGAAGAACTGATAACAAGTGCAAAAATGAAAGTAAGGCGACGAGCGACAAGAGAGCATAGGAACTACTCTGGATCGGGACCACAACTACTCTGGATCGGGATCATAACCCTTAAACCAAAAAGGGACCGGGGTTGTAGACCTTCACCCGAGCAGAACTTAGCACCCTAATCATGCGCTGGAAGAAAATAAAACTAGAAGAACAAGCTTTAATGAAAGTAACATCATTCATCGTACGTCCAAACAACTTTATGGCTTGCTACGATTAACTAGCTAGTGTTGTCACAGACATTAATTACTAAATGCATGTTTTAAGAATATTGCTACCACCGATACTACAGTCAACCCGAATGGCCAAGGGTACGCTTGTCTAGTAAACTTAAATGCACATTCAACCATACAATAACATAACTTGTTACTTGTCATAAACAAAAATTGAACTTATAAGCATAAACTTAAACTTGTGATCATAAACTTGCTTTATAAACTTGTCTTGTAACATAAAATTGTATATAAGCTTGTCTTGTAAGTGCCAAAGCATGCGTAAACTTGGTCTATCATGGAACCCTTGCCTAGCAAGGTTGGTCCATGTTGCATGGGGTCGTAGATATCGGGGTAGCAGGTACCGCAATATTCATCCCTCCCAATAATCTAGGTAAATCTTATCTTGTTTAATCATTACTAAATTATTTCAAGTTCTCGAGTTGTGGATACTTGAGAACTTCCTAGAATGACGAGTCACGAGTACGAGCTTTTCATGAGTTATCGTATTCGCGATATGTGATACATTGGGCAATACTCACACTCGATTGCCCGATGCCAATACAATAGATTTTCATACACAAATATTTCCAGGGTATTGTGAGGATTGTGAACTTGTACATAAACTTGTCTCATGAACTTACATACAAAACTTGTCTGGTAACATAAACTTGTATCAACATAAGGAAGCACACAACAATAATCACTAAAGAAATTATTATATGGACATAATTAAAAGAAAAACAAAATATGCACAAGGATTATTGGACGCATGCGCCCACTGGCCGTATTGACTGCTTGTTGCATGAGGCCGCATGCCAACTTGCCATATGAGGCAACATGACAGGCCGCATGGCAGCTTGCCATATGAGGCAACATGACAACTTGTCGTATGAGACCGCATGACATTTTGCCATATGAGGCAATATGACAGGCTGCATGACAACTTGCCATATGAGGCAATATGACAGGCCGCATGACAGCTTGCCATATGAGGTCGTATGAATGACTCTCGGACTTAGGGAAGTTCTTATTCATTCAGCGAGTGAAATACAAGAAGTTCCGTCATTAAGACTTTTTCAAGTACTTAGCTCCAGAACGCATGTGTACAAATACGTCATGCTTCCAACAAGATGGACGCATGTTGGAAGATATATATGCGGCAAGAGTGCAGATCGCATGACAGTCTGCCATATGAGGCAACATGACAAGCCGCATGACTGTCTGCCATATGAGGCAACCTGACAAGCTGTATGACACTCACTGCCGCATGATCTGCTTGCCGCATGAATATTTCATCTTCTCCAATAGCAAGTTCAGACATGGCCGAGAGCTCAAAAAAACAAAAATTTGTTTCCTTCATAATTTTTTTTATTTTAACTCCAAATCAAGTAAAACAAAAGCCAAATTGCAAGAAATGAAATGCTCTATAATAAAGAATAACTAGTTTTCAAAAACACTAAGTTTAAAAAAATCAAAACCAAGAAAAACTCATGGAAACCATAGAAAAATCTAAACTTAAAACTCAGATCTACAAAAATCTATACATCAAAATCCAAAACTCTAAGAACTAAATATGATCAACAACTCATGGAGAACATTTTCCATCAAATAAATTTTTAAAATAACATATATATAAAAAATTTGAAAATTTATGACTTCACCATTGAGCAAGATGTACTTGCCTCGGGTGGCTCCTAGCCTATACCTCTCACGGTCCAAATCACATCAATTTTTTCCTAGGTTTAGGGTTTGGCTAGAGGGAGCTTGAGGGAGAGGAGGAAGAAGGAAGCAAGAAGAATGAAATGAGAAAATGGGTGAGGAGAGAGAAAATACTCATACATATACTAAGAGGAGAGGAGGATGGTTTAGTCATGGGTTCGATCAAATGAACAGAAGCAGGTGTCCATTCTACATGCAGATCCTAAACTGGTTCTATGGCAATGACAATAGGTATTCTACTGGTCTTGGGTAGTCTCTCTCAACAACAATAAATAACAATAAATAAAATGACAGGAACCAACAACAAGTAAAATACAACAGGAATACATTATCAGAAAAATTAAATTCTAAAAAATTAAGAAATATCAAATCTGGAATCGGGTGTGACAAGACCTTAGCCTAATTTGTTCTTCTGTTCTAATTTTCTTTAGGACTAGAGCAAAAAGTAAGGTAATCTTGTGTATGAATGAGATCTTTTCTAAAATCAGACCAAGAAGGAGGGAGCTTATCTATTAGGCAAGCTATCTTATGCTCATTAAAAAAAGTTGTACCTTTGGCTTGAATATGCCTAACGTATTCTTGAAATTCATGGATTTGGTCGTCCATAGGTTTGTTGTCTACCATAAAATACCTATTGAATGTGGAAGAATTGAATCTTTCAATTTCAGCATCATAACAACCATATTCTTCTTCCAAAGCATTCCAAAGTTCTTTAGCGCTCTTATATTCAAAGAATATGTCATAAAGAGAATCAGATAAGGCGCTTAGAATTCTATAGAAGCAATGAAAGTCTATTTCCTTAGAAGTGTTGGGTTTTATGGAGCTAGAGAATTTGGACACTCCTATGTCAAACTCAGTGTCATCAGAATCGTTTGTGATCGGTGTTTATCCATCAATAGCTAAAATTAGTCCTAATGTGGTGAGCCAAAATTTTATCCGACTCTGCCACCTCTTGAAGTAGGAACCATCAAACTTAGTTGTGAAGTATCTTCTTTGCCAGTTATCGTTACTAGTATAGCAGTCTAAAGTTCTGCAAAAATATTGTTTTAATCAATAAGAGTGTCTATGGTTATAAAAAATAGTTTGATTGATCTTGCTAATCAACCTTAATAAATATTTAGTCTATCAAGTTTTGATCAACTTTGGTTAGCTGTGAGGATCAGTTCCCAGCTAGCGGTGGTCCGAAGATTAAATATCGTGTCACTTATGATTATTTACACCCGTTTGACAGAAGGACCACTTTGACTTGTTACCAAATTTATCTCTACTTTTAGAACTTTCAGATTTGAAAAGATTGGCAATATCACTAACTATTTCTTACCTAAATTGTTTCAAGGTACCAAATGAATATCTAGTGCCACAAGTATAATCGACTTGGTATTGTTATAAATGAACAATATTGTAGTTAACAATATGTAAAGGTAGAGTTTTTTTTGTTTTGTATTTTTTTGACTTCCCGAAATAATGCACGGGGTCCGGCGCTCGGGACTTTTGCACACTGCATTGCATGTCTTTGGGCCCATTGCCTCCCAACTTCCACCATTTATAAATGGAAGAAATAATATGCCTCTGTGGCTCGATCCACTGATCTTCTGCCACCCAGCCGGAATCTTATACCTCTTTTCGGTAAACACAAGCGTCACTTGAGTTCGGTATGTAAATGTAGAGCTAACAGTAACAATATCTATCAATAGATATAAATTGCACTTTAGCACTATACTAAGGACAATATCTATATTAAGCAATACAACTTATGGAAACTTTCGTTCATTATCAATAAACTCGTAGGCAGTAACTAATGTATGCGGTATGTGTATCCTAAAACAGTGCTCAGAAATATATATATATATATATATATATATATATATGTGGTAAACAAAATTGTGTGCTCACATATATTTGCTAAATTGCTAATATAAATGAATATGCTACCGACAAAGTGAAGAATATGTGCTAAGCTGCAAATAGTAGTATACTATTATGGTAATATGTTACCAACAAGTAATAAGTTAACTTGCAAATATACTGTGTTCGATAAAGTGATAATAAATGATTTAGGACAAAAATGTATTTTCCAGCAGAACATTAAAATTGGTAAGTTGTTCTACACAAATGAGCAGAATCTTGTTATTCTTTACA
Organism: Iris macrosiphon; assembly: GCA_036927795.1. Taxonomy (NCBI): domain Eukaryota; kingdom Viridiplantae; phylum Streptophyta; class Magnoliopsida; order Asparagales; family Iridaceae; genus Iris; species Iris macrosiphon. The sequence continues at coordinate 140,007,961 of JAYESA010000007.1, forward strand.
CACTAACGAGAGTTTGATTACTTAACGGTAAATGACGGCATTGCGTGCGCGCGCGCGCGCGCACACATATATATATATATATATATATATATATATATATATATATTAAAAGTTAAAAAAAAATTATATGTACTTTATATGTCCTATCCTTCGTGCTTAGGCATCCACAGAAGGGAAATGAGATTCGATTTCGTGACATTCACCACTAGAGATTCACGTCTTAACCGATAGACTAGACATTATATATATATATATATATATATATATATATATTGGTGAACAATAAAGAGAATAAATAAATTTTGTTCACTGTTAATAGTATATCACAATGTTAGCAAATTGACAATATTTTTTAAACACTAATAATGTTCACAATTGAAGATCAACGAGATTTATCAAATAGACTAGTGTAAGTGTGTGTTCACAATAGATTAAAGATGATATTGCCTTATTTACGAGCAACACAAATTGACAAATTAGAAATATGCAATTGTTGTTTGTTTTCAGGTTAAAGAAACATACAAATCTCAATCGACTCTTATATTGTTAGTCAAATAATACTTTATTTTCTGTAAACAAAATTAAATAATGTTTAGTGCTATCGGTCTCTAGAAAAGTCGTGCATACGGCACTGCCCTAAGAGTTGATATGAGATTTATGTGTAGACTATTCTCGAATTCTCCTAGTGATAAAATTTTTGTACTATCAGTTTCTCGTTGTTGCACACAACTCAGAAAGAAAGATCCAAACTTAGTCTTTATCCAAAGCACAAAAATGAAGAACAATATTTTGCTGTTGGAGGTGAGGAGAGAAAAGAGAGAATTTTTTTAGAAAATTTTCAAAAAAAAAAAAAAATAGTCCTATAATTTAAGAGGAATGAAACTCTTTGTATAGCAAAGCCTACCCATATGTGCTAATGAAGAGCCCTGTAGTTTGAGGTTGCAAAAAAGTGTGAGCGAGGGCACAACAGAGATATTATCCCAATACAAATATATACATTCATTTGTCAGCAAAACTAATAAAAAATTTATTGTACAGAAAATATTTTTAAATAAATTAATTATAATATACTATTTTTAAAAATTTGAACTGTCGATAGATATCGCCATCTCGGATGACGAAAATTAAGAGTACCAAATCGCCAACGCAGTTGACAAAAATTCAGAACTTTGACCTGCGGGTGAGTGGGTGAGGATTGGGTCGGTTTTAATGTTTGGGTGATCGTTGTTTTTTTTAATTAGTTTTTTTTTTTTTTTTTGAAAAAAAGAGTGGTTTGGTTTAGTTTTACTTAGGTTTAATTCTTTTTAAAAAATTGGGGAAACAATAATTTTTAAATAAATAAATAAAAACGAAATTTAACATCCAAAATAAAATATGTTGTAATTGAACATCCACAAATTTAAAAAAATTCTACCGTAAGAAAATTACGTCTGTCATCGAGTAGATTTCGAACGGCCATAACTATTGTTCGGAAATCGTTTTTCGTCAAACAATAGGTCGATTTGTATGTATTCGATGAGAGTAACACAATTCGTGTAAAAAAAAAATTATTCGAAATAAAACGCATATGTTACAGACAAAAATTTAAAATTTAAAAGCATCATAACTTTTGACTGGAAGATCGAAACGAGATATAGCTTGTGCCAAAATGACCGTAACGAAAATTACTATCGGATAAACCGTCTTACCGTTCGACGGACTTCGAAAATTTTTAGAATCTTAAAAAAATGATATTCCGATCTCCAGATTTTAGAATCGCAAATAAACAGTTTCACCATTCATCAATTCTGAGCCAAAATTTTGAGCTTGAGGTTGTAAGAAGATATTCAAATTCTGGCTCGCTTTGCTTGCCAGCCGAGTCGAGCTGCTCCCGAGCAATTTAAGCTCGAGTCGAGCTCTAAGTTCTGAAATTCATGGCCCACGTCATTTAAATTTCATCTATTATACGCAATCATTGTGGGACGATATGCAGCCCTAGCTGGATTGTTTGAAATGAGTTTGTATTTAATTGGTTGAATTGATGAATGAAGATTTGGAAATGATATGGTGAGTATCGATCAAGTGACATGGCATTTTTTTCAGAGTAGGATGATTCCTCATAAGTCAAAGTTAGATTTTTATTTTTATTTTATATATATCGATTGTTTCTGGTATTTACTTTCTGTAACAGTTTGTTGCAGTTTTCCACCATCTTAAATTTAATCTACAAATTATTTTTGCAAAAAATTTGTTGTACAGAAAATATATTTAATAAATTTTCTAAAACGAAAATATTTCAGAAAATTTTAAGTTACGAAAGCTTTCGTCATCACATATGGCGAAAATATGAAAAATAAAAATTTGACTTTGTCCAAATTTTCGCCAACTCTGTTGACGAAAATATGACTATAGTTTTTTTTTTCTGTTGTTTTTTTTTCGTTTTGGGTTTGTTTATTTTTTGGAAATTTTTTTTTTTTGGATAGTTAGGTTTGGTTTTTCGTGTGTTGGTTTTGAGGGATTTTATTATTCTATTTAAGAAAACCTTCGATTGTTTATGAAAACTCCAAATTATTTTATTTCATTTATTCTTGTAAAAAAAACTTTCAGATCAACTTGTTACCAAGCATGAATTGGATTGATTTAAAAGCTGCTACTTAAAATCATTCAAAATCGAAACCCTAATAACTATTTATAACTGGTGTCACGCCCCAGTCCCGAAGGCCTCCCGACCACCGTTCCCCCGTCCGACCGGACGGGAATCACCGCGCCTCGGCGCTCCCGAGGGGCACGTATGGTCGTTTGATACCGGGACGCGATGTCGTGTGAGCCTGGGGTACGCCCGCACAAGGCAACATCGTTTAAGTTTTGGGTTATCACCGCATCAATCGAGTAAGCAGCGGAGGGACATTGTTGCAAGCATTTATCCATCTGAGTATTCGGGGCAAATCGAGGGACTGGGTTCTCTGATTACAAAGGCATCGTTCCATACATTATGTCCCTCTATACGAAAGCAGCTCGAGGCAATCGAAATAGAGATTTTCGGGTCTTGGGGATGAGGCATGCCTATTGCTCCCTCGACGATCCAGTACCTGCAAGCAAGTAAACTGTTGGTGGGTCAGTACTTTTATAAGTACTGGTGAGTCTAAAATAACTGAACAAAAGCAAACATTCACTAAAACCAAAACTAAGTAATCATGTTATAAAATATTACATTACTAGTGATCTTTCTAGTTTTACCTATGTCCGTTACATGCAACAGAAGAATGGATTAATATTACTTTGTTTTGAAACATCTTTGAAAATAGAGTTCGTATTCGATATTAAGCAAGCAAGCAAGACAAGCCGATCGTTCTGTTATCAGGGTGTGTGTAGCGTGTCTCGTGAGCTATACTTAAAGACTCTAGGGACAAATGCACATCTAGGGGCAATCCTCAACCAAGCCAACACAATGAACAAGCTTATATGCAGTGCGGTCCCCGAGTAACTCAGGATCGGTAGCGGTTGATCCAGCTAACCAATAACTCATTTATCTGATGTTATTAGCAGTTGTTGTCACACCCCAGTCCCAAAATGACGAGGGACTGAGCACGTGGCAATGGCCAGCAGCACGCACCGAAGGACAACCCAATTTATTGGATCCATCAGGGCATGCTTAAGCTGTAGTCTAGCAGTACTAAGTACAAGTCTCAGGTATTACTAATCTCATCCACAGAATAAACACAGATTAATTGCCAGAAATAATGCAATGGGAATAAATAAGCAATATCAAATAAGTGTCTCGGGAAACAAATCCGAGAATTATTCTGTTACATTTTAAGGAAAAGACAGGAAATAAAATGCTGAAATGAAAATACTGTGAATATGAAGCCGGTGCTCAGGAGAAGTCTTCTGCAACTATCTCGTCCTCGGTTCCGGGTTCCGCTCCAAGGAGTGCTCCTGTACCGTACACCTCGGGGTAGTTCTCTGTGGCTATACCTGGGGACATAGTCCATTCCAGGTCCTCAGGGGACATAACAAGGTACAGAAAATACAAGCCAAAACATATGCAGTGCAGCAATAAAATAAACAACAGGGTAAATATGTAAACCAGCTAGTGATATGCAAGTGAGAGTTTTAGTCATACTCAGGCTGACTACTACAGGATCAGTGTTGAAGAAACCATAGCAGTATTTTCTCGAAGAGCCAGTAAGGAACCAAAGCTCTGTATCAGAGTCAAGGCACCGCCAGATAAAAGTATTTATATTATATTATATTCAGCCTTGATATGATAATACTCTCCCCACCCCATGTAATCGCACGTCACAGTTCCAGAATATATAAGGTACAAGTCACGCAAGTTTGAACTAATGCAATGAGTCTGACTAGAATCTAAGCATGTAAACTGGGAATGACATGAAAATGTAGCCTATACGGAATCACCAGGTATATCTCAGGCAATTCCGTCACATGAAGAGTGTCAGGTGTCCTGGGTTGAGCAGTTAAACAAGTTCACATATGAAGCTACAGAAATCAAGTAAAATACTATAACCAGAAATATCTGAGAATTGGCAAGCTTTACTTGCCCACTAATGTATAACTAAGTCTAGGAAATAAGTAGCAAAGCTGCAAGTTTTGGCAAGGTACACTTGCCTGTGGTTCCGGCTATGTTTGCAGTTCTGACTTCGGCGGAAATTGCAGGCGGTACTCCGGTTGCTGAAACAAACATCACCATCAGATCCAGAAAATATCAATCAGCTAGAAACGCCTGTCCTTGAGTCCAATTTGGAGACAAGGGCAGAAACGGCAGTTTCGGGCCAAAACGGGGTCCACCGGTGGGCCCGCTTTGCACCGAAAACGCGTCAGGGTCAACGGTCTCCAAATTCACCAAACTTAGTGTCAACAGGTCAGGAACGATGATACGAACCCAACGGAACTTCCATAATTGGATTCCGATGAGCCGATCACAAAATCGCCCGTCGAGCGGGGCCTGTGGGGCCCACGACACGCGATTTCGTCAACGTTCTCAGAATCGAACCAAACTTGACCCACAGGACCAGCGTATCGCTACGAGCCGATGGCGCAAGTTTCGTTTCGATCCGACGTGTGTACACAAAGTTAGGTCAAATTGTAGAAAAGGCGGATACGGGGCGATGTCCGCGGATACGCGTTGATTCTGGTGTGCACGCACACCCGAATCAGCTTCCGCGAAACCCCACACGTCCGTATCGACGAGGCGCACGTATCTGTGAAGACCGCGCGCGACCAAGTCGTCCCATTTGGCGGGGCGTACTCAGTTTCGGGGTAAAACAGGGTTTGGTTTTTCCTGTTTTTGGATCGCGGTGTGCGATCACAACAGAACGCGATGCCCCGAACGGTTTGTCCGGGCACCGAGAGGGTCATACAGGCTTCGCAACACAATTTGCGGAATCGAAAATGGAGCTACGAGCAAAATGTTACACGCACCTGAAGGGTACCCGAAAATCAGGGTCAAACCGTGTCCGACTCGTGTCGGACACGCGGATCGAATTAGGGTTAGGGTTAGGGTTTTGCTTGGGGATTCCGACGAGGGCGGCGGAGACGGCGGCGTGGGGGGGCTGGCTACAGCGGTTGGGGGCCGGGGACGGCGCGGCGAGGCAGCGCCGGGCTTGCGGCGGAGCTGGAGGCGGCGAGGGGGCTGCTCCTGCTGGCTGCGGCGGAGGAGAAGGGGAGGATCGAGGAGCTGCGGGCGGCGGCGTCGAGGCAAAGGGGTGCTGTGGGTCCGGCGGAGGCGATGTGGTGGTCGGCGGCGGCAGGGTGGCTGAGCAGCGGCGGAGGGCGGAGGTCGTGGGAGCTGGAGACGGCGAGGGAGGGGGTTTTAAAGGCGGCAGGGCGGTGGTCGTGTCCGGAGAAGGCGGGGAGAGGGGAGGAGATGGCGGGGACGTGGGTGGCTGGCCGGGCGGCGCTGCGCCGGCGACGGAGGCGGCGGAAGAGTCGGGGAAGAGGGGGTCGTGGGAGAGAGGGTGGGGCCGGGTGGGGTTTGCGGGTCGGGCGGCGGCGGATCCGACCCGACCCGCTAGGGGCTGGGCTCGGGTTGGGCTGGGCCGGACCGGCCCAACGGGCTGGGTAATAAAAATAATAATAATAATAATAATAAAATCAATAATTAATTAATAATTAATTAATTAAATAAGTAAATACTTTTTAGGTATTTAAAAAATAGGTTCGGGGTCCGATAAATTTCAGAAAAATTGTCCTAAGTCCAGTTTTTCATTTTACATCCAAAAATATTATTTTTATAATATTTTAATATCATTTAATATTAATTAAAAATTATTGAATAATTAAAACTCTGTTTTTAAATTACAGAAAATTCCTAGAAAATTCCAGAAAATTGTGAAAAATTCCGTTTTTAAAATTTTGAAAATTCAGGGGATTTACAATCTACCCCCCTTAAGAGGATTGCGTCCTCGCAATCAAAGAATAACCGGTCAACAGAGATGACGCGGTCGCAAGCATCGTTTGAAAATACATCACAAGAGGCTTCAGGGAAATACCGTTTCCCTAAAAATTGAAAGTTTACACTTTCCAGGAAAATCTAGTTAAAACTATAACTTTTATGAAAACCAGGTAATTATTACAAGTTGCAAATTACTAGGTTGGGGCTGAGGTCACGAACCAATAGGCACGAACTACAACAAGACTAGAAACGGAAAACTATAAATCACTTACTCGCATCGGCTTCCTGCACAGTCATCACGTAGGCTTGCTCTCGTCCTTGAGGTAGATTCCTCTGTTGTTCCTGAGCTTGCTGGTAGGGCGCTGCTCGAGGCGCTGGTGGAGTTTGCTGGTTCGCCCTTGGTGTTCCTTCTTTACGCTCGGGGCAGTCTCTCACTGCATGCTGTCTGGATCCGCAGCCTAAGCATAGTCCGAGTTTACGTCTACATTCCTTCTCGACATGGCCTATCTTGCCGCAGTGGTAACAGGTACGAAGGTAGAAGGTTTTTGGTGCTGCTGCTGGTGGCGAGCTTATTTGTTGACGCTTTGCAGACTCCTCTTGTGCTGCTCTGGTTGGTGCGGATGTGGAGGGCCGCTTCAGTCTGGTCTCTCTCTTGGTGACGCGCTCTATGCGTCGAGCCGCAGCAAGAACGTCCGAGTATGATGTTGGTGCGACGGACCCAATTAGCTTCAGTCTGGTCTCTCTCTTGGTGACGCGCTCTATCCACCGGCGCTGTGCATACCTACAATCACAAACGCCAAGGCAACGATAGAGGAAACAACGCTGCAAAACGACAAAACAACGGTGGACGGAGCAAGACAAATGCAGGAGTGCGTTGTGAGCACTGCAATAGGCCGGGGCATACCATCGTTAATTGTTACTTGAAGAATGGGTCTTGTTACAACTGTGGCGGCAACGGACACCTGATTCGAAACTGTCCGCTCCCGGATCGCCGCCAGCAACAAAATAATCCCTAACGGTTGGTTCTATTCCTAAGTTTCGGGACGAAACTTCCAATTGGTTGGGTAGGATGTAGCGCCCCGTTCTCCCGGTGCGGAGAGCGCGGCTAAGAAACACAAGACGGTATCGTTCGATCGGGATAGATTGAATTAAGAACTCGTCCTCGTTATGGATTTGTTTCTTCGGAATCGATTCCCATATTCAGTGGACTGCGCCCCCGGGATCGGCTTAGCGGCAGAGTCAGGAGGGACCTCTCCGCTGCTATCTTTTATTCCCTCGGTTTTCGATGTCGCTTGTTGCTTTCGTGCTTTGAGTTGGTTTTGAGATTTGCTTGTTTTCCTTGAACGGTTTCGATGGTTTTCATTGTTTTCGTTCATTGACTTGCACTTCTATTCCGAGATTGGAAAGAGAGGAAGAAGTATTAATCGAGCTGTTCGTGTGCAGATGAACGAGCAGTAGGCGGCTTGCGAGCGGAGTCGTGAAGCGCCTCTTTCCTTCTTCTTTCCAATCATCTATGTGAGTGGCTACCAACCCGATTAGCTAGCTCTGCTTCCAGCCTCACTCCTTCGCCCCGATCAAACGATACCAAGTAATAATAAAAGAAACCAAGATAAAAGAGAATAACTTGGTTATTATGCTTGTCAACAAACTTATGAACGGTTATCATCCTGTATGCTAGTTCGTCTATAACTGTTCTATGAATCGTGCTAAGTATGGAAAAAATATATGCTTGTTATGAAACAAACTGTTAGTAAGACTATGCAAAACTGTTTGGCTATGGAGCTTGCTCCTATTCGTTCAAAATTCGTTTGTAAATTCGTGTGAAATAATTCGAACTAAATGTGCTCGATCACGGACAACTTGTGCACAAGGTATTTTGGCTTCCGTGGACGGCCGCCAGGGCACTGGGGCCGATCCGATCCGGGCGGAAGAGTTCGTATAGTCGTTTGTCATGGACGGGATGCTATGTAGCGGGGCTCGCCACCTGCGTTGCATAACATTCTTGTCCCGAGACTATAAACCGTCCCTTTGTGGCATCAAGCCAGTGATCCCTGTGTATATTTAAACCTGTTGTATACTAACTTGTGTCTTCGTTTCAGGGAAGGCATGGTAAGTATTGTGCAGATAATTCAGACGGTCAGGTAAAATCCACCGAACGGTGGCACGTTCATTTCAGTAAAATTCTATATGCTGCTTACTTGTAAATGAACTAAAGCAAGATAGAAACCCACAAAAATATGCATGCTTCACTAAACAACGTGTTGATTGGTATAGTCAGGCTAGCTCGCCTTCACCAGCATGTTTCGATATGCTGACCCTCGTTGAAACAGGTTCTCCGCACCAAGGCGAACCGAGCGAGGAGCCGAAGTCGTCTACCCGATCCAGTCCAAGCTGTAGGCGCATCTTCACCGCGCCTCGAAGCCTTTTGAAGCCAGAAGCTGCAACTCTTCATACACAAATGCAGCTCCGTAGCAAAGCGATCCTCCAGCCTGGAGGTCTTTATCATTTTGAGTTTATAAAAGGATGTAATGTACAGGACTGCTATCTCATTTTGAGTCAACCCTTTTGTAAGCCGTTCGACATATTAGCTGACTCGTTCAAGAGTTTGTAATAGATGTTCATAATCAATAAAGAGAACTTTTCTATGTTTCAAATCTGTGTTTCAATTTATCTGCGTACTCTGAGTATGTGCTTGCTATGCAAATCATTAAAGCCTTGTGCGGGCGCAACTCCAGGCCCGCACGGCGGTCACGACTCGGGGGATGCCTCGGGGCGTGACATAGTGGTATCAGAGCACAGATTCAAAGTTCCTTAGACTTCGTGCTGGAAAAGTTCCTTTAACGATTAAAAATTCCTGTGCGAACTCTTGAACTCGCTAGGCCAAAATGAGATACGTTCATGCAATAAGTCCATAATACATTATGATCCTAATGTAAGTTACCTTCTTTTGAAGGAATGGATCCAGCGCAATCTGCAGCGCAACCACCGATCGAAACACAGGAAAGCAGTTCGGGCAATTCGGGAAGCTCTCGAAGCCAAAGAGGCATGTCTCAAGTCGACCCGCTTGAGCGGGTAATGCAAATGTTAGAATCGCAACGACAACGAGACGATGCTCGCCAAGCCAAGCTCGAGAGTAATCTAGAGACCCGATTCTCAGTCCAACAGAAGCAGGTCGATGCCCTGCAACAAATCGTTCAGACTTTGGCTGCCAACCATTCCGCCGCAACAGCAGCGACTCCGGTGGAACAGCCCGTGCTTGAAGTGGAGACGCCTCAAATTCCAAGGCCGAGGGACGTGACTGCCTTCAACTTGGGCCATTTCAAGAAAGTCTGTAACACGCCGTTCGACGGGACTGAGGACACAGTGGTAGCTCTAGATTGGCTAGCCAAGATTGAAGACCACTTCACTCTGCTAGAGGTCCCCGAAGATAAGCGCGTCGCCTGCGCGCAACTGCAGCTCCGCCTCAACGCACACGATTGGTGGGACGTGTATCGACGATCTCTCCAATTTGATCACGGAGAGGAGGCAATCTCGTGGACGACCTTTTGTGCCACGTTCGAAGAGGAGTTTATACCGCCTCCAGTACAACGTAAAATGGAAAATGACTTCGTGCAACTGAGGCAGGGCAGCTTGACGGTGAAGCAGTACTCCGCCGAATTCAACCGACTCTCAAAATTCGCTAAGGCCTATTTACCTGATGCAGCGAGTCGAGCCAGAAGGTTTGAAGGTGGACTACGCCCTGCCATCCATTCGTACGTGGCCAATAATCGGTACGGAACAATGCGTGAGGTTATGAATCACGCCCTATCGCTCGAGCCATTGTATCCTCACGTTTCCACCGGCGCTGTGCATACCTACAATCACAAACGCCAAGGCAACGATAGAGGAAACAACGCTGCAAAACGACAAAACAATGGTGGACGGAGCAAGACAAATGCAGGAGTGCGTTGTGAGCACTGCAATAGGCCGGGGCATACCATCGTTAATTGTTACTTGAAGAATGGGTCTTGTTACAACTGTGGCGGCAACGGACACCTGATTCGAAACTGTCCGCTCCCGGATCGCCGCCAGCAACAAAATAATCCCTAACGGTTGGTTCTATTCCTAAGTTTCGGGATGAAACTTCCAATTGGTTGGGTAGGATGTAGCGCCCCGTTCTTCCGGTGCGGAGAGCGCGGCTAAGAAACACAAGACGGTATCGTTCGATCGGGATAGATTGAATTAAGAACTCGTCCTCGTTATGGATTTGTTTCTTCGGAATCGATTCCCATATTCAGTGGACTGCGCCCCCGGGATCGGCTTAGCGGCAGAGTCAGGAGGGACCTCTCCGCTGCTATCTTTTATTCCCTCGGTTTTCGATGTCGCTTGTTGCTTTCGTGCTTTGAGTTGGTTTTGAGATTTGCTTGTTTTCCTTGAACGGTTTCGATGGTTTTCATTGTTTTCGTTCATTGACTTGCACTTCTATTCCGAGATTGGAAAGAGAGGAAGAAGTATTAATCGAGCTGTTTGTGTGCAGGTGAACGAGCAGTAGGCGGCTTGCGAGCGGAGTCGTGAAGCGCCTCTTTCCTTCTTCTTTCCAATCATCTATGTGAGTGGCTACCAACCCGATTAGCTAGCTCTGCTTCCAGCCTCACTCCTTCGCCCCGATCAAACGATACCAAGTAATAATAAAAGAAACCAAGATAAAAGAGAATAACTTGGTTATTATGCTTGTCAACAAACTTATGAACGGTTATCATCCTGTATGCTAGTTCGTCTATAACTGTTCTATGAATCGTGCTAAGTATGGAAAAAATATATGCTTGTTATGAAACAAACTGTTAGTAAGACTATGCAAAACTGTTTGGCTATGGAGCTTGCTCCTATTCGTTCGAAATTCGTTTGTAAATTCGTGTGAAATAATTCGAACTAAATGTGCTCGATCACGGACAACTTGTGCACAAGGTATTTTGGCTTCCGCGGACGGCCGCCAGGGCACTGGGGCCGATCCGATCCGGGCGGAAGAGTTCGTATAGTCGTTTGTCATGGACGGGATGCTATGTAGCGGGGCTCGCCACCTGCGTTGCATAACATTCTTGTCCCGAGACTATAAACCGTCCCTTTGTGGCATCAAGCCAGTGATCCCTGTGTATATTTAAACCTGTTGTATACTAACTTGTGTCTTCGTTTCAGGGAAGGCATGGTAAGTATTGTGCAGATAATTCAGACGGTCAGGTAAAATCCACCGAACGGTGGCACGTTCATTTCAGTAAAATTCTATATGCTGCTTACTTGTAAATGAACTAAAGCAAGATAGAAACCCACAAAAATATGCATGCTTCACTAAACAACGTGTTGATTGGTATAGTCAGGCTAGCTCGCCTTCACCAGCATGTTTCGATATGCTGACCCTCGTTGAAACAGGTTCTCCGCACCAAGGCGAACCGAGCGAGGAGCCGAAGTCGTCTACCCGATCCAGTCCAAGCTGTAGGCGCATCTTCACCGCGCCTCGAAGCCTTTTGAAGCCAGAAGCTGCAACTCTTCATACACAAATGCAGCTCCGTAGCAAAGCGATCCTCCAGCCTGGAGGTCTTTATCATTTTGAGTTTATAAAAGGATGTAATGTACAGGACTGCTATCTCATTTTGAGTCAACCCTTTTGTAAGCCGTTCGACATATTAGCTGACTCGTTCAAGAGTTTGTAATAGATGTTCATAATCAATAAAGAGAACTTTTCTATGTTTCAAATCTGTGTTTCAATTTATCTGCGTACTCTGAGTATGTGCTTGCTATGCAAATCATTAAAGCCTTGTGCGGGCGCAACTCCAGGCCCGCACGGCGGTCACGACTCGGGGGATGCATCGGGGCGTGACATAGTGGTATCAGAGCACAGATTCAAAGTTCCTTAGACTTCGTGCTGGAAAAGTTCCTTTAACGATTAAAAATTCCTGTACGAACTCTTGAACTCGCTAGGCCAAAATGAGATACGTTCATGCAATAAGTCCATAATACATTATGATCCTAATGTAAGTTACCTTCTTTTGAAGGAATGGATCCAGCGCAATCTGCAGCGCAACCACCGATCGAAACACAGGAAAGTAGTTCGGGCAATTCGGGAAGCTCTCGAAGCCAAAGAGGCATGTCTCAAGTCGACCCGCTTGAGCGGGTAATGCAAATGTTAGAATCGCAACGACAACGAGACGATGCTCGCCAAGCCAAGCTCGAGAGTAATCTAGAGACCCGATTCTCAGTCCAACAGAAGCAGGTCGATGCCCTGCAACAAATCGTTCAGACTTTGGCTGCCAACCATTCCGCCGCAACAGCAGCGACTCCGGTGGAACAGCCCATGCTTGAAGTGGAGACGCCTCAAATTCCAAGGCCGAGGGACGTGACTGCCTTCAACTTGGGCCATTTCAAGAAAGTCTGTAACACGCCGTTCGACGGGACTGAGGACACAGTGGTAGCTCTAGATTGGCTAGCCGAGATTGAAGACCACTTCACTCTGCTAGAGGTCCCCGAAGATAAGCGCGTCGCCTGCGCGCAACTGCAGCTCCGCCTCAACGCACACGATTGGTGGGACGTGCATCGACGATCTCTCCAATTTGATCACGGAGAGGAGGCAATCTCGTGGACGACCTTTTGTGCCGCGTTCGAAGAGGAGTTTATACCGCCTCCAGTACAACGTAAAATGGAAAATGACTTCGTGCAACTGAGGCAGGGCAGCTTGACGATGAAGCAGTACTCCGCCGAATTCAACCGACTCTCAAAATTCGCTAAGGCCTATTTACCTGATGCAGCGAGTCGAGCCAGAAGGTTTGAAGGTGGACTACGCCCTGCCATCCATTCGCACGTGGCCAATAATCGGTACGGAACAATGCGTGAGGTTATGAATCACGCCCTATCGCTCGAGCCACTGTATCCTCACGTTTCCACCGGCGCTGTACATACCTACAATCACAAACGCCAAGGCAACGATAGAGGAAACAACGCTGCAAAACGACAAAACAACGGTGGACGGAGTAAGACAAATGCAGGAGTGCGTTGTGAGCACTGCAATAGGCCGGGGCATACCATCGTTAATTGTTACTTGAAGAATGGGTCTTGTTACAACTGTGGCGGCAACGGACACCTGATTCGAAACTGTCCGCTCCCGGATCGCCGCCAGCAACAAAATAATCCCTAACGGTTGGTTCTATTCCTAAGTTTTGGGACAAAACTTCCAATTGGTTGGGTAGGATGTAGCGCCCCGTTCTCCCGGTGCGGAGAGCGCGGCTAAGAAACACAAGACGGTATCGTTCGATCGGGATAGATTGAATTAAGAACTCGTCCTCGTTATGGATTTGTTTCTTCGGAATCGATTCCCATATTCAGTGGACTGCGCCCCCGGGATCGGCTTAGCGGCAGAGTCAGGAGGGACCTCTCCGCTGCTATCTTTTATTCCCTCGGTTTTCGATGTCGCTTGTTGCTTTCGTGCTTTGAGTTGGTTTTGAGATTTGCTTGTTTTCCTTGAACGGTTTCGATGGTTTTCATTGTTTTTGTTCATTGACTTGCACTTCTATTCCGAGATTGGAAAGAGAGGAAGAAGTATTAATCGAGCTGTTCGTGTGCAGGTGAACGAGCAGTAGGCGGCTTGCGAGCGGAGTCATGAAGCGCCTTTTTCCTTCTTCTTTCCAATCATCTATGTGAGTGGCTACCAACCCGATTAGCTAGCTCTGCTTCCAGCCTCACTCCTTCGCCCCGATCAAACGATACCAAGTAATAATAAAAAAAACCAAGATAAAAGAGAATAACTTGGTTATTATGCTTGTCAACAAACTTATGAACGGTTATCATCCTGTATGCTAGTTCGTCTATAACTGTTCTATGAATCGTGCTAAGTATGGAAAAAATATATGCTTGTTATGAAACAAACTGTTAGTAAGACTATGCAAAACTGTTTGGCTATGGAGCTTGCTCCTATTCGTTCGAAATTCGTTTGTAAATTCGTGTGAAATAATTCGAACTAAATGTGCTCGATCACGGACAACTTGTGCACAAGGTATTTTGGCTTCCGCGGACGGCCGCCAGGGCACTGGGGCCGATCCGATTCGGGCGGAAGAGTTCGTATAGTCGTTTGTCATTGACGGGATGCTATGTAGCGGGGCTCGCCACCTGCGTTGCATAACATTCTTGTCCCGAGACTATAAACCGTCCCTTTGTGGCATCAAGCCAGTGATCCCTGTGTATATTTAAACCTGTTGCATACTAACTTGTGTCTTCGTTTCAGGGAAGGCATGGTAAGTATTGTGCAGGTAATTCAGACGGTCAGGTAAAATCCACCGAACGGTGGCACGTTCATTTCAGTAAAATTCTATATGCTGCTTACTTGTAAATGAACTAAGGCAAGATAGAAACCCACAAAAATATGCATGCTTCACTAAACAACGTGTTGATTGGTATAGTCAGGCTAGCTCGCCTTCACCAGCATGTTTTGATATGCTGACCCTCGTTGAAACAGGTTCTCCGCACCAAGGCGAACCGAGCGAGGAGCCGAAGTCGTCTACCCGATCCAGTCCAAGCTGTAGGCGCATCTTCACCGCGCCTCGAAGCCTTTTGAAGCCAGAAGCTGCAACTCTTCATATACAAATACAGCTCCGTGGCAAAGCGATCCTCCAGCCTGGAGGTCTTTATCATTTTGATTTTATAAAAGGATGTAATGTACAGGACTGCTATCTCATTTTGAGTCAACCCTTTTGTAAGCCGTTCGGCATATTAGCTGACTCGTTCAAGAGTTTGTAATAGATGTTCATAATCAATAAAGAGAACTTTTCTAATAATCAATAAAGAGAACTTTTCTATGTTTCAAATCTGTGTTTCAATTTATCTGCGTACTCTGAGTATGTGCTTGCTATGCAAATCATTAAAGCCTTGTGCGGGCGCAACTCCAGGCCCGCACGGCGGTCACGACTCGGGGGACGCCTCGGGGCGTGACACTTGCTGGCTCTGTTGAGTTGTAGGAATTCCTCCGACTGGTGTCGCTTCGTCGTCGTAGGTGACACCTGCAGCTTGTGGTGTTCCGACGGGAGTCTCGTTGCACTCTTGTGGGTCCATTTCCCTGTATCCAAAATAACCAATAAGAGGCGCACAGGAATCAAGGCAAGATGCAAGTTCAAGTTAGTTCGAATACGATACAGATATCAAAAATGATTCAAGCAAGTGGATGAGATCCTAAAATTTATCCTATCTTATTGCAGGCCTGTTCGGTCCCTAAGTTAAAACCGAACAATTTAGTCGTAGACATGCATGGGCCACCACAAAAACCATGTCACGCCCCAGTCCCAAAATGACGAGGGACTGAGCACATGGCAATGGCCAGCAGCACGCACCGAAGGACAACCCAATTTATTGGATCCATCAGGGCATGCTTAAGCTGTAGTCTAGCAGTACTAAGTACAAGTCTCAGGTATTACTAATCTCATCCACAGAATAAATACAGATTAATTGCCAGAAATAATGCAATGGGAATAAATAAGCAATATCAAATAAGTGTCTCGGGAAACAAATCTGAGAATTATTCTGTTATATTTTAAGGAAAAGACAGGAAATAAAATGCTGAAATAAAAATACTGTAAATATGAAGCCGGTGCTCAGGAGAAGTCTTTTGCAACTATCTCGTCCTCGGTTCCGGGTTCCGCTCCAAGGAGTGCTCCTGTACCGTACACCTCGGGGTAGTTCTCTGTGGCTATACCTGGGGACATAGTCCATTCCAGGTCCTCAGGGGACATAACAAGTTATAGAAAATACAAGCCAAAACATATACAGTGCAGCAATAAAATAAACAGCAGGGTAAATATGTAAACCAGCTAGTGATATGCAAGTGAGAGTTTTAGTCATACTCAGGCTGACTACTACAGGATCAGTGTTGAAGAAACCATAGCAGTATTTTCTCGAAGAGCCAGTAAGGAACCAAAGCTCTGTATCAGAGTCTAAGGCACCGCCAGATAAAAGTATTTATATTATATTATATTCAGCCTTGATATGATAATACTCTCCCCACCCCATGTAATCGTACGTCATAGTTCCAGAATATATCAGGTACAAGTCACGCAAGTTTGAACTAATGCAATGAGTCTGGCTAGAATCTAAGCATGTATACTGGGAATGACATGAAAATGTAGCCTATACGGAATCACCAGGTATATCTCAGGCAATTCCGTCACATGAAGTGTCAGGTGTCCTGGGTTGAGCAGTTAAACAAGTTCACATATGAAGCTACAGAAATCAAGTAAAATACTATAACCAGAAATATCTGAGAATTGGCAAGCTTTACTTGCCCACTGATGTATAACTAAGTCCAGGAAATAAGTAGCAAAGCTGCAAGTTTTGGCAAGGTACACTTGCCTGTAGTTTCGGCTATGTTTGCAGTTCTGACTTCGGCGAAAATTGCAGGCGGTACTCCGGTTGCTGAAACAAACATCACCATCAGATCCAAAAAATATCAATCAGCTAGAAACACCTGTCCTTGAGTCCAATTTGGAGACAAGGGCAGAAACGACAGTTTCGGGCCAAAACGGGGTCCACTGGTGGGCCCGCTTTGCACTGAAAATGCGTCAGGGTCAACGGTCTCCAAATTCGCCAAACTTAGTGTCAACAGGTCAGGAACGATGATACGAACCCAACGGAACTTCCAGAATTGGATTCCGATGAGCCGATCACAAAATCGCCCGTCGAGCGGGGCCTATGGGGCCCACGACACGCGATTTCGTCAACGTTCTCATAATCGAACCAAACTTGACCCACAGGACCAGCGTATCGCTACGAGTCCGATGGCGCAAGTTTCGTCTCGATCCGACGTGTGTACACAAAGTTAGGTCGAATTACAGAAAAGGCGGATACGGGGCGATGTCCGCGGATACGCGTTGATTCTGGTGTGCACGCACACCCGAATAAGCTTCCGCGAAACCCCACACGTCCATATCGACGAGGCGCACGTATCTGTGAAGACCGCGCGCGACCAAGTTATCCCGTTTGGCGGGGCGTACTCAGTTCTGGGGTAAAACAGGGTCTGGTTTTTCCTGTTTTTGGATCGCGGTGTGCGATCACCACAGGACGCGATGCCCCGAACGGTTTGTCCGGACACCGAGAGGGTCATATAGGCTTCGCAACGCAATTTACGGAATCGAAAACGGAGCTACGAGCAAAAAGTTACACGCACCTAAAGGGGACCCGAAAATCAGGGTCAAACCGTGTCCGACTCGTGTCGGACACGCGGATCGAATTAGGGTTAGGGTGTAAAACCCAAACCAGCTGCCCGGCCCAATTCCCCCAACCCGACCCGTCCCCAGCTCCTCTCTCCCCACGACCCGCACGCAGCCCCACGTTCACCTCCAGTCCCGCCTTCCCCGGCCTCACGTCCGCCCGACCAGCCCCTATAAGAACCCCCCCCCTCGCTTCCTCCTCCTCCCTTCGCCTTCCCCAAACCGACCCCTCGCCGGAACCCTAGGCCGATCCTCTCCCCTGAACCCCCTCGGCGCCGCCCCAGCCGGTCGATGACCCTCCGCGCCTCGCCGCCCTCTTCCTCCCCTCTTCTTCTCAAACCCGCCGCCGGCCTCCCCTGCGAGCCCGACCTCGCCGTAGCCGCTGTCCGACGACCCCGCCGGACCTCCCAGGGCCTAGCCAACCTCCGCCCAGTGCTGTGCAGCGTCTGCGCCCTCTGCTTAGACCCGGACACGGCCGAGGATACCCGGACACGCCGCTGGACACGCTGACACGTCCAGGACACCGAACCGCGTGTCGAACTCGAAACACCCCGATCCCGTCTGTGCCCGATCCCGAGTCCGAGGCCTCCCCTCGGTGCTCCTCCATCAACTTCCCGGTAGGTGCCACTATCAGAACGTACTGTTCCTTCCAAAACCATTCTCCTGTCCGACCGGGACTGACAGAATAAAGCTCTGTCAATCCCGGGATAGCTTAGAAATTGATAGGTTTAAAGTTAATTAAGTAGATTAATGTTAGTTTAGTTATTGGTTTGTTAATTAATTAACGATTTGATATAACGATCTTCAATACATATATTAGTTATATATATATAATAAAAACCTTATTAAATATTACGTAGATTAGTAATTATTAGTATATATTTCTAAAATGATTTTTTAGTATTCAAAATATAATACGTTAGTATTTAAAATAAGTTTTCCAAAAATATTATTCTCTTACAAATTGATTTGTAATATTACCAAAATAAAATTAAGTAATATTTTTCCCTTAAGCCTAGTTTATTAGAAATAAATTGATTGCTAAAACAAACGATATTATTTTATTATAATCGTTATAAAATAACTAAGTACTTTCCTATTTTATCTTATTAGAAACAAAATAATTTTTACCTTAAAATAAAATGTAATATTTTCTACGATAAAATAATAAATAAGTTTTATTATTAAAAGGGTTTTTGTTTTACTAAATTGCTATTACAAATTATTATTAAAAAAAAAAAAACCGATCGTTGGATTAAATCATTAACTTAGTTAACTAATCAAGCCAGATTAAAATCCTTTGATTTAATTCTAAAATCAGATTATTAATAAATGTAGGTTCCTGTAACTAAGGTTGAGACCGTCGCGACATCTCACTCGCGTCACCAACCAAATCCAGGCAAGTTTCATATAATTCAAAACCTGTATTTTAGTTGTAATTAAATATGTTGCATGTCATATAGATATATTGGGACGACACTTGATTCACGGAACCGACTGATTGACTGATTGATTGACTCATTGACTCATTGACTCATTGATTATTGCCTTGGGAACTGGGGAGTAAAAGTTAGCACCCGTGGTCAAAGCCCCCTTATTGCCTCACTGTGGATAGCTGAAGTCCAACCTCACTGGACTGACGCCGGACCGTGTTCACTAGAACACATATTGCCTCCAACCCCAACCGGCCACGGGACGCTACCTTTCTCAAAATACTTTTAGTGATTGTAGTTTGTCATCATTTGCTTCATCGACATTTACTGTTCTTGTCTCATAATTGTTGCATACAAAATATAAATATTGTTCAAAACTATTTTATTACATCATTTTAATTATCATTAAGATGCTGGAATTGGATATATGTTCTTGCTCCCTCCTGACTGGAGATTAACAATTTTAGGTGATTACGGTGGCGATGAGGCGTATGACACATTTTATGGTCCGGACCAGAGTACTGAAGGTCTAGCTGAACCTAGCCAGGAGGCCGATGTTTAGTTGTTTCCCTTTTAAATTCCAAGTTGTAATAATCAGGGTTGAAGTAATAACCCTGGACCATGTTTTGCTTGATATTTGCTTGTAAAAGAATTTCTCTTTCGGACTTAGCAATAAAATTGAATTTCCTTCATGTATTCTAGATGTCTGTGTGTTACTGCGGATTGATACAGCTTACTGCCGCCGTCTCACAACGGTGCAGGCTGGGCATGATCCGACTGGACCCAGATTATTGGGATCAGGTCGTGACATGTTTTCAGTGGTGGCCCATGCAGGTCTAGTTTACAACCTTTGGTCTAGTCAACTTAGGCTAGCCAAACAAACCGACTTGCCTTTGACTTTAGGTTTAGTATGACTTTAGGAAAACAGACTCTAGAAACAATTAGAACACTTAGAATTCTTGAGAAAATTTCAATCTGTCAAATCATAGGACCAAAATTCTTCTATCTATACATATATACAATTACTTTTGCTTGCTTATAGAACATAGGTTACCTTGCTTATGCTTGCTTCCTAAACCTTCCAGAAGATGGCACGAGGAAAGACAACCCGTTCCGGCCCAGCCGAAGAAGAGGCTTCGTCTTCTGAGCACACCCCAACTCAAGCTCAGTCCGACCCCTCTCCGTTGCAGCTCACAGATCGCCCCCATGCTGCAAGAGCTCCCCGCGCTGCCTACACTTCAATAGTGCATGCAGCTCCACCCATTCCTCCCAGGACCACATCAATTCCAGCCGATGTGACTCCTCCCGTTGCACCACCTGTGCCAGTGGACCCCGCTGAACTCGTAGGCCTGCTACGAGGAGTTCTTGAAGCCCAGAGGGTCCAAGCTGAAGCAAATCGCGAGCAGACCGCGATTATGAAAGAGGGCATGGAGAACGCCCATAATGTAGCCATGGCAGCGCTAGGAACATCCCAGTCAGAACAGGAGCCTGCCAAGGTAATTAAGGATTTAAAAGCTTGGATTCCATTAATGAATTTCTGGTCTAACCACAAACCTGTTATCCAGGTAAAGGTTGGAACTGTGGAAAATTTTAAGAAGTTGGACCCGCGTCCCTTCAAGGGGACCGAAGGCATCATCTATGCAGACGAGTGGCTAGATGATATGGAGCGACTCCTCAGCGTCGCTCGACTCCCAGACGACCTCATGGTTGAGGCCGTAGCACTCCAGCTGAGAGATTTGGCTAACATTTGGTACCGCAACGGGCCAAGATTTCGAGCTGGAGGGATTTCCTGGCGGCTATTCAAGAAGCAGTTCAAGCGGAAGTTCTTTCCAGAGGCTGCCCTCGAAGCTATGGGAAGACAGTTTCAAGATCTGAAGCAAGGAGACCGCACAATTGAAGAATATGCGGCTGAGTTCAACAGGCTTGGCAGGTTTGCAAGTCACCTGGTGGACAACCCTGTGGAACGTGCTAAGAAGTTCCGGCACGGACTACGTGAAGAGATCCGCACCTTAGTAGCTGCTAACGGTGCGAAGACTTATGACAAGATGTTGAAGGTGGCCCAAGATGTAGAGGCCAGTTCACCTGCCCGACCCAAGAGGGAGCATCCAGGGTCAAGCAACAACTATCAGGGCAACAACAAGAGGCACAGCAACAACAACAATAGGCCCTCCTATCCCCAGCAGTCCCAGCAACAACAGCCAGCAGCGGCCAACAAAGCGCCTCAGTACAACCAACAAAAGGCGGTCAACTGCGCCTACTGCAAAAGGCCAGGTCATACCGCAGAGATCTGCAGGAAGAAATTGGGACACTGCCTTGCTTGTGGATCTGCCACCCATCAAGTGAAGGACTGCCCCATAGCATTCAACAAAACTGGAGCTGGACAGCAGAGAGGTCCACTGCCTACCCAGCAGCAGCGCTACAACCAGCACAGAGCCGGGCAAGCTTTTGCCTTGGTTGTGGAAGAGCCAGAAGCTGAACCCGAGACAGAAGGAGATGTCATCGCAGGTTCCATTCTACTTCATTCGCACCCTGCCTTAACATTATTTGATTCTGGAGCATCACACAGTTTTATATCTGCAAACTTCATTTCTGCACACCATCTAGTTACTGGCATAAGTAAGATAATTTGTAGAGTTATGACTGGTGGAGGACCAATACCCATTAGTGAGACTTGTAGCTGCCCAGTCACTATCTCAGGACATGAGTTTCAGACTCAGTTCCTAATAATGCCTCTGCCAAACTATGACGTAGTCTTGGGCATGGATTGGCTTAGTCAGCATCATGCTCTGATAGACTGTCGAGAAGGCTGCGTAACTCTAGATCCACCTGGAGGACCTAAACTCAAAGTGATTCGAGCACCTGAAGGCGTGGAGTGTGTGTCCTACACATCCATCACTGAAGAAACCGGACCCCCTCATCCTCTCATAGCAGAATTTATAGACGTCTTCCCAGACAATCTTCCAGGGCTACCCCCTGATCGAGATGTGGAATTCTCGATCGATCTTGTACCCGGCGCAGCACCAATCTCCCAACGCTGCTACCGAGTGAATCCCAAGGAGTCCAAGGAGATGAAAGACCAGATTGACGAGCTTCAGGCACAAGGATTCATCAGGACCGGTGCCTCACCCTGGGGTGCACCAGTCTTGTTTGTACCCAAGAAGGATGGGACAGTCAGAATGTGCATAGACTACCGGGCATTGAACAACATCACTATCAAGAACAAGTACCCGCTGCCCCGGATCGACGACCTCTTCGACCAGCTGAGTGGAGCTAAGGTTTTCTCGAAGATAGACCTCAGATCGGGTTACCATCAAATCAAGGTGAGGAAGGAAGACATTCCAAAGACGGCATTCAACACCAAGTATGGACAATTTGAATTCTTGGTCATGCCCTTTGGTCTTACAAATGCCCCAGCAGTGTTCATGAATCTCATGAACAAGGTCTTCCACAAATACCTGGACCAGTTTGTCGTTGTCTTCATTGACGACATTCTGATCTATTCGAAGACCAAGGAAGAACACGAGCAGCATTTGAGGATAGTTTTGGAAACCCTCAGAAAGGAGAAGCTATATGGAAAACTGTCCAAGTGTGAATTCTTCTTAGACAAGGTGGACTTTCTCGGCCACGTTGTCACAGGAGAAGGCATATCAGTGGACCCCAAGAAGATAGCTGCCGTGGAGACATGGAATACCCCCAGTTCAGTTGCAGAGATCAGAAGCTTCCTGGGCTTAGCTGGATATTACAGGAAATTCGTGAAGGACTTTGCAAAGATTGCTGAGCCCATGACCAAGCTAACCAGGAAGAATGAAGAGTTCGTCTGTACCGAAGCGTGCCAGGCGTCATTTGAAGAGCTGAAGAGAAGGCTAACAACAGCACCGATCTTGTCGCTACCCTCAGGATCAGGAGGATTCTCAATTTATAGCGACGCGTCCGGCAAAGGATTAGGATGTGTGCTCCAGCAACATGGAAAGGTAATTGCTTATGCTTCCCGGCAATTACGGACTCATGAGAAGAACTACCCGACGCATGACCTGGAGCTAGCAGCAGTCATCTTCGCCTTGAAGCTGTGGAAGCACTACCTGTACGGCGAAAGAGTAGAGATATACACGGACCACAAAAGTCTTAAGTATGTCTTTACACAGAAGGAGCTCAACATGCGTCAGAGACGATGGTTGGAGCTCATGAAGGACTTTGATATCAGCCTGCAGTACCATCCCGGAAAGGCTAATGTGGTCGCCGACGCACTTAGTCGATATCCGATGGCGATGTTCTTGACGACAGATCGGTACCTACTGGAGGACATGGAGAAGCTGGGACTAGAACTCGTATTGCCTGCAGAAGAAATAAAGAAGCTTGGACGGGAAGCAATAGTACCCGACGCCGACTTCCCCATGATGCATTTACAAGTGCAGTCTGGCTTGATGGACAAAATCAAGGAGACTCAATTCGAGGACGGAGCATTGTGCAAGCTCAGGGACCAGGTGTTAGCTGGCACACTGGAGGGATTCTCTATTTCAGACGGCGGAACACTGAGGAATGGCACCAGACTTTGTGTACCTGCGGGTGATTTGAGGGAACAGCTGATGCAGGAAGCTCATCACTCACAGTATTCCATCCACCCTGGAGCAAATAAGATGTACCGCGATATACGGGAGCACGTATGGTGGTATGGAATGAAGAAGGATGTCTCAAAATTCGTTGCCAGATGCTTGATCTGCCAGCAGGTGAAAGCAGATAGACAAAGACCAGCAGGACTTCTTCAGCCGCTGCCCATTCCAGAATGGAAATGGGAGCACATCACTATGGATTTTGTGTCAGGATTGCCTCGATCCCAAGGAGGGAAGGACGCTATTTGGGTGATCGTAGACAGATTGACTAAGTCTGCCCACTTTATTCCCTTCAAGGTTGGTTTATCCACCGAGAAGTTAGCTGCCCTATACATGAGGCAAATCGTCCGGATACATGGAGTTCCTGTGAGCATTGTATCAGACCGAGACAGCCGCTTTACTTCTCACTTCTAGAAGAGCTTGCAAGAGAGTCTGGGGACCCAACTGAAGTTCAGCACTGCATATCACCCACAGACCGACGGACAGTCAGAGAGAACCATCCAGACGTTAGAGGATATGCTGAGATCTTGCGTCCTGGATTTTGGAGGGTCATGGGAGGACCACCTACACTTGGTAGAGTTTGCTTACAACAACAGCTACCAGGCCAGCATCGGCATGACTCCTTTTGAGGCTCTGTATGGACGTCGTTGCCGCACTCCCTTGGCTTGGGACGACGTAGGAGAACGAGTCATGCTGGGACCTGAGATGATTACAGATGCGGCTGAAAAAGTCAAGGTGATCAGAGACAGACTTCGGGTGGCTCAAGATCGTCAGAAGCATTGGGAGGACAGCCGTCGCCGACTTGTGGAGTTCGAAGCAGGTGATAGTGTCTTCGTCAAGATCTCCCCCACCAGAGGAACTATCCGTTTTGGCAGAGCTGGGAAACTGAGTCCCAGGTATATCGGCCCATTCGAGATATTGAGCAGAGTTGGAGAGGTGGCATACAGAGTGGCGTTACCACCTAATCTTGAAGGCGTGCACAACGTCTTCCATGTATCGCAGCTGAGGCGTTACATTCCGGACCCGAGCCACATCTTGGATCATTCAGAGTTGGAGATTGGACCAAGTCTTACAGTACCAGAGCAGCCAGTAAGGATCGTAGACCGTATGGAGAAGCAGTTGTGGAACATCGTGATTCCACTGGTCAAGGTTCAGTGGCTTCACCACTCCCCAGGCGAATCCACCTGGGAACGAGAGGCTGAGATGAGACAGAAGTACCCTCATCTGTTTTAAGGTATGTTTACCCTTGTCTTCCCTTCAATTGTAGTTAATTTCGAGGACGAAATTCTTCAAGGAGGGAAGGTTGTAAAACCCAAACCAGCTGCCCGGCCCAATTCCCCCAACCCGACCCGTCCCCAGCTCCTCTCTCCCCACGACCCGCACGCAGCCCCACGTTCACCCCCAGTCCCGCCTTCCCCGGCCTCACGTCCGCCCGACCAGCCCCTATAAGAACCCCCCCCTCGCTTCCTCCTCCTCCCTTCGCCTTCCCCAAACCGACCCCTCGCCGGAACCCTAGGCCGATCCTCTCCCCTGAACCCCCTCGGCGCCGCCCCAGCCGGTCGACGACCCTCCGCGCCTCGCCGCCCTCTTCCTCCCCTCTTCTTCTCAAACCCGCCGCCGGCCTCCCCTGCGAGCCCGACCTCGCCGTAGCCGCTGTCCGACGACCCCGCCGGACCTCCCAGGGCCTAGCCAACCTCCTCCCAGTGCTGTGCAGCGTCTGCGCCCTCTGCTCAGACCCGGACACGGCCGAGGATACCCGGACACGCCGCTGGACACGCTGACACGTCCAGGACACCGAACCGCGTGTCGGACTCGAAACACCCCGATCCCGTCTGTGCCCGATCCCGAGTCCGAGGCCTCCCCTCGGTGCTCCTCCATCAACTTCCCGGTAGGTGCCACTATCAGAACGTACTGTTCCTTCCAAAACCATTCTCCTGTCCGACCGGGACTGACAGAATAAAGCTCTGTCAATCCCGGGATAGCTTAGAAATTGATAGGTTTAAAGTTAATTAAGTAGATTAATGTTAGTTTAGTTATTGGTTTGTTAATTAATTAACGATTTGATATAACGATCTTCAATACATATATTAGTTATATATATATAATAAAAACCTTATTAAATATTACGTAGATTAGTAATTATTAGTATATATTTCTAAAATGATTTTTTAGTATTCAAAATATAATACGTTAGTATTTAAAATAAGTTTTCCAAAAATATTATTCTCTTACAAATTGATTTGTAATATTACCAAAATAAAATTAAGTAATATTTTTCCCTTAAGCCTAGTTTATTAGAAATAAATTGATTGCTAAAACAAACGATATTATTTTATTATAATCGTTATAAAATAACTAAGTACTTTCCTATTTTATCTTATTAGAAACAAAATGATTTTTACCTTAAAATAAAATGTAATATTTTCTACGATAAAATAATAAATAAGTTTTATTATTAAAAGGGTTTTTGTTTTACTAAATTGCTATTACAAATTATTATTAAAAAAAAAAAACCGATCGTTGGATTAAATCATTAACTTAGTTAACTAATCAAGCCAGATTAAAACCCTTTGATTTAATTCTAAAATCAGATTATTAATAAATGTAGGTTCCTGTAACTAAGGTTGAGACCGTCGCGACATCTCACTCGCGTCACCAACCAAATCCAGGCAAGTTTCATATAATTCAAAACCTGTATTTTAGTTGTAATTAAATATGTTGCATGTCATATAGATATATTGGGACGACACTTGATTCATGGAACCGACTGATTGACTGATTGATTGACTCATTGACTCATTGACTCATTGATTATTGCCTTGGGAACTGGGGAGTAAAAGTTAGCACCCGTGGTCAAAGCCTCCTTATTGCCTCATTGTGGATAGCTGAAGTCCAACCTCACTGGACTGACGCCGGACCGTGTTCACTAGAACACATATTGCCTCCAACCCCAACCGGCCACGGGACGCTACCTTTCTCAAAACACTTTTAGTGATTGTAGTTTGTCATCATTTGCTTCATCGACATTTACTGTTCTTGTCTCATAATTGTTGCATACAAAATATAAATATTGTTCAAAACTATTTTATTGCATCATTTTAATTATCATTAAGATGCTGGAATTGGATATATGTTCTTGCTCCCTCCTGACTGGAGATTAACAATTTTAGGTGATTACGGTGGCGATGAGGCGTATGACACATTTTATGGTCCGGACCAGAGTACTGAAGGTCTAGCTGAACCTAGCCAGGAGGCCGATGTTTAGTTGTTTCCCTTTTAAATTCTAAGTTGTAATAATCAGGGTTGAAGTAATAACCCTGGACCATGTTTTGCTTGATATTTGCTTGTAAAAGAATTTCTCTTTCGGACTTAGCAATAAAATTGAATTTCCTTCATGTATTCTAGATGTCTGTGTGTTACTGCGGATTGATACAGCTTACTGCCGCCGTCTCACAACGGTGCAGGCTGGGCATGATCCGACTGGACCCAGATTATTGGGATCGGGTCGTGACATAGGGTTAGGGTTTTGCTTGGGGATTCCGGCGAGGGCGGCGGAGACGGCGGCGTGGGGGGGCTGGCTGCGGCGGTTGGGGGCCGGGGACGGCGCGGCGAGGCGCCGCCGGGCTCGCGGCGGAGCTGGAGGCGGCGCGGGGGCTGCTTGCTGCTGGCTGCGGCGGAGGAGGAGGGGAGGATCGAGGAGCTGCGGGGGCGGCGTCGAGGCGAAGGGGTGTTGCGGGTCCGGCGGAGTCAATGTGGTGGTCGGCGGTGGCAGGGTGGCTGAGCAGCGGCGGAGGGCGGAGGTCGTGGGAGCTGGAGACGGCGAGGGGGGGTTTAAAGGCGGCAGGGCGGTGGTCGTGTCCGGAGAAGGCAGGGAGAGGGGAGGAGATGCAGGGGACGTGGGTGGCTGGCCGGGCGGCGCTGCGCCGGCGACGGAGGCGGCGGAAGAGTCGGGGAAGAGGGGGTCGTGGGAGAGAGGGGGGGGCCGGGTCGGGTTTGCGGGTCGGGCGGCGGCGGATCCGACCCGACCCGCTAGGGGCTGGGCTCGGGTTGGGCTGGGCCGGGCCGGCCCAACGGGCTGGGTAATAAAAAAAAAAATAAAAAAAAAATAAAAATAATAATAATAATAATAATAAAATCAATAATTAATTATAAATAATTAATTAAATAAGTAAATACTTTTTAGGCATTTAAAAATATAGGTCCGGGGTCCGATAAATTCCAGAAAAATTGTCCTAAGTCCAGTTTTTTATTTTACATCCAAAAATATTGTTTTCATAATATTTTAATATCATTTAATATCAATTAAAAATTATTGAATAATTAAAACCTTATTTTTAAATTACAGAAAATTCACAGAAAATTCCAGAAAATTGTGAAAAATCCAGTTTTTAAAATTTTAAAAATTCAGGGGGTTTACACTTGTGACTCATGGTTGCTCTTCAAAATCATGGTAGCAGCCGTGACCAAGGTTCAGCTCTCCACCAATAGCCATTGTCCGACCGATGCGAATGCATGAAACACTATCAAATAAACTCTAGGATGTAGACGAGACGAACCATCAGACCATATATCTTTGTTGCGGACTAGCCGCCCTCACTAAACAAGTTCAAGCACACGATATGGTTCTCTCGAAGCACAAGCGATAGTGGAACATGTTCATGCAAACTCTTAGTCTTAGACAAGCGTTTCAGGTTCTCTTATTAAGCAAATATATTCATTTCAAAGACAAGCTAGGTGAGTTCTCTTATTAAGCATGCAAGGCAGGTTCTATCATTCTCTTTAAGCAAACAAGCATTCAAAATACTCATATTCATTATTAAGGCATACAAGAATCAGAGAACGAAGTTCTGCCCACTCACCTTGATACATAGTGCCGACGCAGAGCGAGGCACTACATACTTACCCACCAACAAAAAGTTTCGTCATCGAAACTTCAAGGATAAACTTCTCGATATTTTGAGCAGCGATAGTCCTCCTCCCTCACCGTACTCAATCGAAACAGAAGCAACAAGTACAAAAGCACAACTCTCAAGCAACGAATCCAATCCAGAAAACTTTTGCACTTTGAGAATATATATGGACTTATTGTATGGAACGCTCTATTGCAATACAATATCGATCTCAGAGTTGAAGCAATGGATTGGGCCAAGAATCGAATCGCTCTGATACCATTATGTCACGCCCCGGTCCCGAAGGCCTCCCGACCACCGTTCTCCCGCCAGATCAGAAGCGAATTATCGTGCCTCGGCGCTCCCGAGGGGCACGTATGGTCGTTTGATACCCGGACGTGAGGCCGTGCGATCCTGGGGTTGCGCCCGCACAAGGCAACATCGTTTATGTTTTGGGTTATTATCGCATCAATCGAGTAAGCAGCGGAGGGACATTGTTGCAAGCATTTATCCATCTGAGTATTCGGGGGAAATCGAGGGACTGGGTTCTCTGATTACAAAGGCATCGTTCCATACATTATGCCCCTCTATTCGAAAGCAGCTCGAAGCAATCGAAACAGAGATTTTTGGGTCTTGGGGATGAGGGACGCATATCGCTCCCTCGGACGATCCAGTACCTGCAAGCAAGTAAATTGTTGGTGGGTCAGCACTTTTATAAGTACTAGTGAGTCTAAAACAACTGAACAGAAGCAAACATTCACTAAAACCAACACTAAGTAATCATGTTATAAAATATTATATTACTAGTAATCTTTCTAGTTTTACCTATGTTCGTTACATGCAGCAGAAGAACGGATTCATATTACTTTGTTTTGAAACATCTTTGAAAATAGAGTTCATATTCGATATTAAGCAAGCAAGCAAGATAAGCCGATCGTTCTGTTATCAGGGTGTGCGCAGAATGTCTCGTGAGCTATACTCAAAGACTCTAGGGACAAATGCATATCTAGGGACTAATGCATATCTAAGGGCAATCCTCTACCAAGCCAACACAATGAACTAGCTTATATGCAGTGCGGTCTCCGAGTAACTTAGGATCGGTAGCGGTTGATCCAGCTAACCAATGACTTATTTATCTGATGCTACTAGCAGCTATGACTCATGGTTGCTCTTCACTATCATGGTAGCAGCCATGACCAAGGTTCATCTCTCCATCAATAGCCATTTTCCGACCGATGCGAATGCATAAAAACTATCAAATAAACTCTAGGATGCAGACGAGACGAACCATCAGACCATATATCTTTGTTGCGAACTATCCGCCCTCACTGAACAAGTTCAAGCACATGATATGGTTCTCTCGAAGCACAAGCGATAGTGGAACATGTTCATGCAAACTCTTAGTCTTAGACAAGCGTTTCAGGTTCTCTTGTTAAGCAGACATATTCGTTTCAAAGACAAGCTAGGTAAGTTCTCTTATTAAGCATGCAATGTAGGTTCTATCATTCTCTTTAAGCAAACAAGCATTCAAAATATCCAGATTCATTATTAAGGCGTGCAAGAATGAGAGAACGAAGTTTTTCCCACTCACCTTGATACATAGTGCTGACGCGGAGCGGGGCACTACATACTTACCTACCAATAAAAAATTTTGTCCTCAAAACTTTAAGGATAAACTTCTCGATATTTCGAGCAGCGATAGTCCTCCTCCCTCGCCGTACTCAATCGAAACACAAGCAACGAGCACGAAAGCACAACTCAAGCAACGAATCCAATCCAGAAAACTTTTGCAATTTGAGAATATCTATGGACTTATTGTATGGAGTGCTCTATTGCAATACAATATTGATCTCAGTGTTGAAGCAACGGATTGGGCCAAGAATCGAATCGCTCTGATACCATTATGTCATGCCCCGGTCCCGAAGGCCTCCCAACCATATTTCCCCCGCCGGATCGGACGCGAATCACCGTACCTCGGCGCTCCCACGGGGCACGTATGGTCGTTTGATACCGGAATGTGATGCCATATGAGCCTGTGGTTGCGCCCGCACAAGGCAATATCATTTAAATTTTGGGTTATCATCGCATCAATCGAGTAAGCAGCGGACGAACATTATTGCAATTATTTATCCATCTTGTATTCGGGGCAAATAGAGGGGCTGGGTTCTCTGATTACAAAGGCATCGTTCCATACATTATGCCCCTCTATACGAAAGCAGCTCGAGGCAATCAAAACAAAAAAATTTGGGTCTTGGGGATGAGGCACACTTATCGCTCCCTCGGACGATCCAGTACCTACAAGCAAGTAAACTGTTGGTGGGTCAGCACTTTTATAAGTACTGGTGAGTCTAAAACAACTGAATAGAAGCAAACATTCACTAAAACTAACACTAAGTAATCATGTTATAAAATATTACATTAGTAGTGATATTTCTAGTTTTACCTATGTTCGTTACATGCAGCAGAAGAACGGATTCATATTACTTTATTTCGAAACATCTTTGAAAATATAGTTCATATTCAATATTAAGCAAGCAAGCAAGACAAGCCGATCGTTCTGTTATCAGGGTGTACGCAGCGTGTCTCATGAGCTATACTCAACGACTCTAGGGACAAATGCATATCTAGGGACTAATGCACATCTAGGGACAATCCTCTACCAAGCTAACACAATGAACTAGGTTATATGCAGTGCGGTCCCCGAGTAACTCATGATCGGCAGCGGTTGATCCAGCTAACCAATGACTCATTTATCTGATGCTATTAGCAGCTGTGACTCATGGTTGCTCTTCACTATCATGGTAGAAGCCGTGACCAAGGTTTAGCTCTCCACCAATAGCCATTGTCCGACCGATACGAATGCATGAAACACTATTAAGTAAACTCTAGGATGCAGACGAGACAAACTATCAGACCATATATCTTTGTTGCGGACTAGCCGCCCTCACTGAACAAGTTCAAGCACACGATATGGTTCTCTCGAAGCACAAGCGAGAGTAGAACATGTTCATGCAAACTCTTAGTCTTAGACAAGCGTTTCAAGCAGACATATTCGTTTCAAAGACAAGCTAGGTGACTTCTCTTATTAAGCATGCAAGGCAGGTTCTATCATTCTCTTTAAGCAAACAAGCATTCAAAATACTCGGATTCATTATTAAGGCGTACAAGAATCAGAGAACGAAGTTCTGCCCACTCACCTTGATACATAGTGCCGACGCGGAGCGGAGCACTACATACTTACCCACCAACAAAAAGTTTCATCCTCGAAACTTCAAGGATAAACTTCTCGATATTCCTAGCAGCGATAGTCCTCCTCCCTCGCCGTACTCAATCAAAACACAAGCCAGAAGCACGAAAGCACAACTCTCAAGAAACGAATCCAATCCAGAAAATTTTTGCACTTTGAGAATATCTATGGACTTATTATATAGAACGATCTATTGCAATACAATATCGATCTCAGAGTTGAAGCAACGGATTGGGCCAAGAATCAAATTGCTTTGATACCATTATGTCACGCCCCGGTCCCGAAGGCCTCCCGACCACCGTTTTCCCGCCGAACCGGACGAGAATTACCATGCTTCGGCGCTCCCGCGGGGCGCGTATAGTCATTTGATACCGGGATGTGATGCCGTGCGAGCCTGGGATTGCGCCCGCATAAGGCAATATCGTTTAAGTTTTGGGTTATATATCATCGCATCAATCGAGTAAGCAGCGGAGGGACATTGTTGCAAGCATTTATCCATCTGAGTATTCGGGGCAAATCGAGGGACTGGGTTCTCTGATTAAAAAGACATCGTTCCATACATTATGCCCCTCTATATGAAAGCAGCTCGAGGCAATCGAAACAGAGATTTTTTGGTCTTGGGAATAAGGCACGCCTATCGCTCCCTCGAACGATCCAGTACCTGCAAGCAAGTAAATTATTGGTGGGTCGGCACTTTTATAAGTACTGGTGAGTCTAAAACAACTAAACAGAAGCAAATATTCACTAAAATTAACACTAAGTAATCATGTTATAAAATATTATATTGCTAGTGATCTTTTTAGTTTTACCTATGTTCGTTACATGCAGCAGAAGAACGGATTCATATTACTTTGTTTTGAAACATCTTTGAAAATAGAGTTCATATTCGATATTAAGCTAGCAAGCAAGACAAGCCGATCGTTCTGTTATCAGGGTGTGCACAACGTATCTCGTGAGCTATACTCAAAGACTCTAGGGACAAATGCACATCTAGGGACTAATGCACATCTAGGGGCAATCCTCTACCAAGCCAATACAATGAACTAGCTTATATACAGTGCGGTCCCCGAGTAACTCAGGATCGGTAGCGGTTGATCCAGCTAACCAATGACTCATTTATTTGATGCTATTAGCAGTTGTGACTCATGGTTGCTCTTCACTATCATGGTAGCAACCGTGACCAAGGTTCAGCTCTCCACCAATAGCCATTGTCCGATCGATGCTAATGCATGAAACACTATCAAATAAACTCTAGGATGCAGACGAGACGAACCATCATACCATTAATCTTTGTTGCGGACTAGCCTCCCTTACTGAACAAGTTCAAGCACACGATATGGTTCTCTCGAAGCACAAGCGATAGTGGAACATATTCATGCAAACTCTTAGTCTTAGACAAGCGTTTCAGGTTCTCATGTTAAGCAGACATATTCGTTTCAAAGACAAGCTAGGTGAGTTCTCTTATTAAGCATGCAAGGCAGGTTATATCATTCTCTTTAAGCAAACAAGCATTCAAAATAATCAGATTCATTATTAAGGCGTACAAGAATCAGAGAACAAAGTTTTGCCCACTCACCTTGATACATAGTGCCGAGGCGGAGCGGGGCACTACAACCGGTACTCTAAAAATACCTCATAACTGCTACTCCGAAAATTGCCAAGCAGATCCTTAAAGTTTCTACCATAATCGAAAGTTAAATCGATCTTATATCTTATTACGATTAGTAAATTATTTTATAAATATACAATTTTATGGTTAAAAAATAATAAATATATCCTATCTCATTTTTAATCATCACACTGATATATTATATGATAACGTGTGAGGGTCCGAAGACACCAATTTTAACTCGTTAATATCGAATTACCGAAAAAAATTCGAAAATAAAATTACCCAAAGTAAAATTTGGAAATCGAAATATTGTTTTTTGCGATTCTAATTTTTTTTTAAAGTCCGTCAAACGGTGAGATGGTTTATCCCGTAGTACTTTTTGTTACGGTCATTTTGGCACAAGCTGCACCTCATTTCGATCTCTCAGTCAAAAATTATGACACTTTAAAGTTTTAAATTTTATACTTTTGCCTGTAACATGTGCTTTTTGTTTTGGACACTACACCAAATTGTCCAATTTTTAATGGCCCATTTTTTTTCATTTCTAACGGCCATAATCCGTTACACATTACTAACAGGGTCAATCCGTTAGTAATCACTATATTCCTTTACAAACATATATATATATATATATATATATATATATATATATATATATATTATTCTATTTAAGAAAACCTTCGATTGTTTATGAAAACTCCAAATTATTTTATTTCATTTATTCTTGTAAAAAAAAAACTTTCAGAACAACTTGTTACCAAGCATGGATTGGATTGATTTAAAAGCCGCTACTTAAAACCATTCAAAATTGAACCCCTAATAACTATTCATAACTGGTACTCTAAAAATATCTCATAACCGCTACACCAAAAATTGTCAAGCAGATCCTTAAAGTTTCTACCATAATCGAAAGTTAAATCGATCTTATATCTTATTACGATTAGTAAATTATTTTATAAATAGACAATTTTTATGGTTAAAAAAATAAAAAATATAACCTGTCATATTTCTAATCATCTTCACACTGATATATTATATGATAAAGTGTGAGGGTCCAAAGACACCAATTTTAACTCGTTAATATTGAATTACCGGGAAAAAAATTAAAAATAAAATTATCCAAAGTAAAATTTGGAGATCGAAACATCGTTTTTTTTATTCTAAATTTTTTTAAAGTCTGTCAAACGGTGAGACGGTTTATCCCATACTACTTTTTATTACGGTCATTTTAGCACGAGCTGCACCTCGTTTCGATCTCTTAGTCAAAAATTATGACACTTTAAAGTTTTAATTCATATTTTTGCCTGTAACATGTGCGTTTTATTTCGGACACTACACCAAATTGTCCAATTTCTAATGGACTATATTTTTCATTTCTAACGGCCATAATCCGTTACACATTACCAACAGGATCAATCTGTTAGTAATCACTATATTCCTTTACAAATATATATATATATATATATATATATATATATATATATATATATATATATATATATATATATATAATTTTGTAAAACCCCTAATTTTAAAATCCGTATAAATTATTTAATTTATTTATATTATTTATTAGTTATTAGAAAATATAAATTTATTGAAATTTAATTATTAGGTAAATATGCATTTAGAAATTTATGGAGCAAACTATTATTTTACCTTATTTTATTTTATGTAGGAGACCTTGTGGATGAATAAAAGATTTTTTTTGTATGTACTAATATAATTTTCTGGAATTATATATATATATATATATATATATATATATATATATATATATATATATATATATATATATATATATATATATATATTTATTTATTTATTTATTTATTAATAAAAAGAAAAGAATGGAATAAAGAAAAGAAAAGAAGAAAAAAAAATCAAAACCACTAAACTAAAAGTTAAAGCCAGCATGCAATTTCCTAAACCTACTACTGCTAACCCACCTAGCAAGCGGATCCCCCCTGCGCTAACCCTCGTGCGGCCTAGTGTTTCCGCGACTATATCTCTTTCTCTCTCTCTCTCTCTCTCTCTCTCTCTCTCTCTATATATATATATATATATATATATATATATATATATAGGATCCTAAACCCTAATCCTAAACCCTTACTCGCCGACTACCTAGACCGCCGCCGACCTCCACGACACCGCCGCCGCTGCCGAAGCCCAGCGCCGTCGCTCGCCCGTGCGAGATCCCTCCATGCCGCAACAGGAAACTATAGCAGCGTACTCCTGTTCAGACGCTGATTTTTGCTCCATCTTGGGACCAAATTCGACCCCGTCTTCACTGATATGTTCATGACCTATCCCTCTTCCAACTCTGTGTATTAGTTTTCTCCGATTAGCGCGTAACCCTAGGTGAAAACCGAGACCAAGTTGGAGAAAAATCACAAATTTAACTTTAGAAAAATTGCTGCAACCACCCATGTTTAAGTACTCGTATCTCCCACCACAGAGATCCAAACTTAGATTTTTTTTGCTATTTAAAGACCATATAACCGAGATTATTTTCTGTCAATTACTTTATTTTATTATGTGTTAGAATTAGAATTAAATTAGGTTGAAAATCTAAAAAAAACTGTTTTTAAAATGACAAAAACTTGTGATACGGAGTGCACCCTGCCAAACGGGACCGTCCCGTCGCGTACCAATTGTACCAAAAGGCGCATATGGTATGTCCAGACGTGTGGACTTTCGCGAAAACTGATTCGGACGCGTGTGTACGTCGAAATCACCCCGTATCCGTAAAAAGGCCCAGTATCGCAATTTTTGTAAAATACCGCACCATTTAGTGTACGCTCGTCAGAATGCGATGAACTTACGTCATGGGATTCATGGTATCACGCTGGTCCTGTGACCCAAATTTCATGCGATTCTGAGATAGTAGACCAAGCAGCCTATTTGCGGGCCCTACGGTTGACTTTTTGGGCGAATTTGTGTTCGGCTCACCGGAATCCAAAATTGGACGTACCGTTGAGTTCGTATTGACGTTTAGAATTGGTTTGACCTATAATTTAGCCATTAGAATAAGTAAAATACTAACGGGCATGAACGGTTAGGAGGGCAGTTAGTAATAATACCCACGCTTGAATACTCACGAAACTTACCCGTTAGAATTAATTTTTGTAACATGTCTAGACCGTTATAATTCATGTGTTTTGGTGTAGTGGGATGAATTTTTTTTTACACGAATTGTGTTACTCTCGTCGAAAACATACAAATCAACCCATTGTTTGACGAAAAACGATTTCCCTATAGGAGCCAACAGTGTTAGATTTCAAATTTTGAGATTCGAGACACATTTTAAAATGGTACTCTCAAAACTTAAAATTCATTTCTTTTTCATCCAGAGTACAGAAAATTTAAAAAATAAAATAATAAACAAAATATAATATCTCTACTCTTATAATAAGGCTTCAAAGGCTCAAACGTGAGTCGTCTAAGCCGTTTATAAATACTCTACCATTTATTTTAAAAAAAATATTATGTAAAAAAATTTGTTGGAAAAAATTAAATTTGTTATAAACAAAATCAAGAATCAAACTTGGCCATCCAAGGAGAATGTCTCCTACCTTAACCACATGAGCTAGAAGGGTTGTTTGCTTATAGTTAATTTTTTTAATTGTTAATTACGTGAGGATATACGTACAACTTAGACGGCTAATCTTTTCAAGACTTTTTATAAAGTATAGATATATATAGATCCATAATAAATTATAATTAAAATATATTTAAATATTTAAACTATTTTACAATAATGTTATAAAAAATTATTTTACGTGCAACGCACGTGCTTTTACTAGTCCAAAATAATATGTCATAATAAAATACTAATAAAACTAAACATTTTCAAACCAAAAATAAATTGATGTTCTAGACAAATAAATAACTAAAAAACTAACAATAGTTGGGATAATTCACAATAATAATAATAATAATTATTATTATTATTAAGGAAAAGAAAAAGAAACTTAGGCAGAAGGACATAGAAGATTGACAACAACGAAATGGTATATGAGTTGAGAGCGTCAGACTGTTAAAATGACAGAATGGTAGATAATTTTGCCAGCGAATATATACAAAAATTTATTTAGTCCGACTAAGTGACTTGTCTCTTGATATTCTAGTAAAAGAAAAAAAACGCAAGCTAAAGGATTAGAAACAGTTGGATTTTTGTTCAGAATTAAATTTACATACATTAAATAGTATAAATAAAAGGCTAAATTTTAACATGAGACCCTCAACTATTCCTGTTTTCCAACTTGATACCATAAACTTTTTTTCTCGACAACTTGATACCATCAACTATTGAATATTTCAACTTCATATTCTAAAAACAAAAAAAAATTTAAACTACCCCCGCCCTCCCCCGCACCTCTCCCCGGCTGCCCCAGCCCAGCACCCCCTCCCGGCTGCCCCACCCCGTGCCTTCTGTGCCCACCCCGAGTTGTACTCCCCCCTTCTCTCTTCCCGCTCGTGTGCGGCAGCAGCTGCGGCGGGAGGAATAGAAGGGGGCATGTGAGGGGGCCGACGACGGCAGAAGGGGTGGGGGGAAAAAAAAATTTGGATATCAAATAGCTCATAAAAAAAATTTAAGGTACCAAATTGAAAAACAGAAATAATTGAGAGTATCAAGTTGCAAATTAGTCTAAATAAAAAGTTGACGTCATCCAAAACTTTGAGTCCGAGACAGCTTTTTTTATGGACCTCATATCAAGTCCGAAAACGAGAGCCAAGCTTGAACACAAAAAACTCAGCTCCACTCGACTCGACTACAGTACTAAGTCGAGCACTATTGCATAAACACACACAAGTGAGTGATATCCTTTTGTGTACATATACAATCGTTGTGTCGACAATTAGCTAACTGCGTCTTTTTAATGATCAGGGGCGTATCTAGAAGCCCCCCAAGCTTAGGATGCGTGGATCCATCCGTATCTATTATAACGTGTTACGTATACGCAGCATCATACTTGAACAGCTAGAGCTACATCGAACTGGGGGCTAAACCCGTGCGACCGATAGGGCTAAACCCATGTGACCCATGTTACGGCCTATCCCTATATCATTGACAGCTCATGCTCGCAACCCATTCCCTCCACCCATTGCATAAAGAAACAAGGCCCCCCGCCCGCACTCGCTCCTCACTACTCTCTCTCTCTCTCTCTCTCTCTCAATGCAGCCACAGATCTCATCCGAGACTTGACCTCCTCTCCATTCTTGAACCGTACGTCTTTCTTTCGTACGTACGTCCAAACTAGCTAGTTGTCACGTACAATGGAAAGCCTCACCTTCTTCACTTCTTCTCTCCTCCTCTTCTTCTTTCTCTCCGCTCTCACCACCATTAGAGCCGACGACCCCTACCGCTTCCTCACTTGGAAGGTCACCTACGGCGATATCTGGCCCGCCGGCGTCAAACAACAGGTACATACATACATACATACGCATATTTTGACATTTCCTACTCTACTTCCGAATGTCGTCCGTCCACGCTGATAATTAACCGAATTCCAGTACATTTTTTAATGTCTGTCAGTGTAAAAAAAAAGTGAATTTTCGTAAAAAAAACAAACTTCTCTCTGAAATTGTACTGGCATAACATTGTTTTACGGAAAAACGTCCACATTTTTATATAAAATAACCTATTGTATTATTTGAAATTACGTTTTTATTGCGAATATGTTCATCAGTCTAATTAAAAAAAAATTATATATATATATATAAATATATATATATATATATATATATATATATATATAAATAATACGGTTAAAAAAATGAACGTTCTAAGTCGTAAGTATACACTTATTAAATTTTAAAAAATTAAAAAAATTTAAATATCATAGTTTTTTCTTCATGTGTGGTTAAAAATAAAAATAAAAATGTAAAATTATTCTAATTAAATGAACACATAAACAATTCTAAATATATTTAATATTTAAATTATATTTAAATTATCTAAATAAACACGTATTCAAAATTCTAAAAATATATTACTACCAAATGTTTACAACCTTATTACAACCCTCTCTTCCTCCTGCTATGTGGGTCACATCCTCCAATGAACGACTGTCACGTGACGTTTCTGCCACGGACCGACCATCTGGATAGCCACTAGATCCCACCTCTCTCCCCTTCTCCAATGGACGGCCGCCACGTGGCTATCACGTGACGATTGTAAAAGAAGTAGGCATTTGGTTGTAGTCATAACACACACACACACACACACACATATATATATATATATATAATATATATATATATATATATATATATATATGAGCGTTTTTATGTCAACCAATTGTTTTCGTACTTTTTTTTAGCAAGAAAATATCATTTATATATTTTTAACTATGGTTAAATCAAAACAGAATTGAAAAGACATTTTTGTTAATTGTTATAAATT
Source organism: Iris macrosiphon (assembly GCA_036927795.1). Lineage (NCBI taxonomy): Eukaryota > Viridiplantae > Streptophyta > Magnoliopsida > Asparagales > Iridaceae > Iris > Iris macrosiphon. Next base: position 140,047,771 of record JAYESA010000007.1, read on the forward strand.
TTAAAAAATTTGTGCTTTTGGCACCATTTCAACAAACTAATTAGTTTGTGTGTATAAAATTTTCTGAAACTAAAATTATGAGGACAAAAATTACAATTGATTTTTTTTTTAGTGTATTTTGAAACTCCTCTGGACCTTTATTTTCTTTCGATGTGATGGTTTATGTTATGCAAAATTTGTGTTTTCTGGCAGGGGATTCTCATAAATGGGATGTTCCCGGGCCCACAGATAGAGGCAGTCACGAATGATAACCTCATCATCAATGTCTACAATTACTTGCCGGAGCCCTTCCTCGTCTCTTGGTATGTAACAAATTCGTAATTTGCATATATTCATGTCAAGATTCAAGAATGCTGTTTTTGCGAATATTCGAACGTCGTGGGTTTAGTAGGATATTTCCTGTGATAGACGGGAAGGGGAGGAGTGTCGAGATGAGCTCACAGATTTGTCAGTTTCTTATAAAAAGGAAAAAAATTTCTTTTTAAAATCGTTAATAGTAGTATTTATGTCGAGAATCAATGATGCTGTCGCAAATATTAGAAAAATTGGGGGTTCAATAGTATAATTCTCGTGATCGGCGCGAGATTACTGTCGTCACACTTGAAGTGAAGATCGAGGTGAAGTCACGGATGTATGAGTTTTCTATAGAATAATAAAATAAGTTGTATGGGGCTTCAGTGTTTTGTATGTCACAGGAAGGAACCTGTCCAAATAAATCTCCGCTACGTTTTTGGTCGGTGAGTACGTAAATCGGACCGGATCTATTGTGGGGGCCATCTCTTCAATGTTTTAATCTGGATCTTGTGTTATGAAGTGGTTGGCAGTAACTGTGACTAATTGAGCTCACGGGGCACCGACATACGGACAGGACAACCTAAGTACATGTAGGGTCTGTTTGGTTGCTCGATTTAAAAATTGTGTAGTCAAAAATTCGAATTTCGGAAGAGTGCATCTTATTTCACGTATTTGGTTGGAAAATAAATCTGCTGTCCTATTTATTATATTTTTTTTATGTCCTTCCACTTATTTGTTTAGTATGTTCCACCGAAAAAAATAAGAAAACAAAAAGTAGAGAGGGGACAGGAAAAGAGACAGAATAAATATGATAGTAGATTTGTTCTCATTTGATTGTAGACAAAATTTACTCTGAAGTGACATGTACAGTAAAATTTGTCTGTTCACCACTTTCTCATTTTGACATCAGAGTTTTTTTTTTCTTTTCTGAATTGGTTTATATGAAGTGCGAAATTCTAATTTTTCAATTCGGACGTTTGTTAGAGGATTAATCCTCTCTACTTTAATATTTTTCAAATCATAAAAACTACAAAAAATTGTATTTCTCAACTCATTTCAAGTACTATTCACACCAAATTTAAGAATTTTTTACTTCTAACATCTACTTCTTCAAAACAGCTAAACAAAAAATTAAAAATAAAAACATACGTACGCATGACGTGACGTCTATGCAAAATGTCAAATTTCGAATTTTTCTCTTCGCGGAACCAAACAGCCCCTTGGAGTGTGTGTGTGGTGTCCGACATGAACCTGAGATGACATGACACTAGACATTCAGTATATTGCATACTCCTGCGTTATGTTTTCAACACTATATGCTCGATGAAATATTTTAGCGCATGATACATATGTTGGCTTTGCATAGTGTGGCATTCTCCAATAGATGAATGCAAGTATGGGTTCAAAAACTTACAATAGATCATTACCATTTCCTCGTAAAGAACTAAAAAAAGTTATATTTTTCACTCACTTCAAAAACCATCTAAATATGAAATGGATTTTCTGCTTCTAACATCTACTTCTTCAAAGTATTCAAACGGAAGATTTTTTATCCCGCTCCATTTTCCCATAATACATACATAAAATATCAATTTTCGAATTTTTTACTTCGTCGCACTTTGCGGAACTAAACAACTCCTAAGTTATTAACATATGTTATGAAAAAGTTTGATGGTTTCGCGAAAAGTGTTAATGATACTCGTAGAAAGGAATATATTGAATGATTCATTATCAATAAAGGAGTATATATATATATATATATATATATATATATATATATATATATATATATATATATATATATGGGATGCTAGCTTCTCTCTCTATTATTCTATCTGATGTGGGACTAAAGTCCACTGATACTTTAATACCATTTCTCAAGCTGGAGCATAGATGCCAATCATGTCCAGCTTGTTACAAATAAACTGAACCCGAGGGCTTAAAAGAGACTTCGTAAAAATGTCAGTTATCTGATCGCCGGTCCTCATATGGTGAAATTTTATTAATCCCTTTTGATATTTATCACGGACAAAGTGGCAGTCAATCTCATTATGTTTTGTCCTTTCATGAAATACGGGATTGGTGGCAATATGAGTAGCTGACTGATTGTCACACCACATATCTGCAGCGTCAGATCCTGCTTGTTCTTCTCCCAGCTCCTTCAGAAGATGCTGCAGATATAACACCTCTACTGTGCCATAAGCAATAGATCGGTACTCCGCTTCTGAACTTGATCGCGAGACCACACTCTGCTTCTTGCTCTTCCATGACACTAAATTACCGCCAATAAAAACTGAATAGCCAAATGTAGACCGTCTATCCATAGGACATGCACCCTAGTCTGCATCTGTAAAATATTCTAGACGATTATGTCCCTGTGATTCTTCATTCGAATTTTTTTTTCCGGATTCTGGGCTAAATAACGCAGGATTCTGAGAACTCCCTGCCAATACGAAACTCGTGGAGAAGCCATAAATCTACTCGCGATACTTATGACAAAAAAAATATCTTGGCGAGTCATGACCGTCAAGTAGTTAAGTTTTCAACCACTCGACGATACTGGTCCGGATTAGTCATCATTGCCTCCTTCATCAGGAAGTAACTTTATCCCTGAGTCCATGGGTGAGGTTGCTCCTTTAGCTTGTATCATTCCGGCATCAGTTAGGATGTCCAGCACATATTTTCTCTGAGACATTACAATGTGCTTCTCACCTCGTGTGATCTCAATCCCCAAGAAGTAATTCAATGCTCCCATATCCTTAAAACTTCTTCATCCCTGCAATACCCTGGCTGTCATCTCCCGTAATCACAATGTCATCAATGTAGACACCAAGTAGTATCCTTCCAACTGATGTCTGTCGGTAAAATACTGAATGATCCTTCTTCGATTGACACATATTAAACTGAGTAACGACATTTGTAAATGGACCAAACCAAGCACGAGATGATTGTTTGAGACCGTAGAGGGCCTTCCGTAGATAACATACTTTATCCTCCCTTGCAACAACCCATGAGGTTGCATCACATACACTTCTTTTTCAATGTCCCCACGATGAAAGGCATTCTTCACATCTAACTGCAGGAGGGGCCAATCATAGTGGACGACTAATGCGATAAGCACTCGCACAGAAGTCATCCTGACAACTGGAAAGAATGTCTCAAAATAATCTTCACCGTATGTCTGAGAATATCCTTTAGCCACCAATCGAGGTTTCATACGATCAAGAGTGCCATCTGGTTTTACCTTGATTGTAAACACCGACTTGCAACCGATCGCCTTTTTGTCCGTAGGCAAATCCACCAAGTCCCATGTATGGTTCTCCCGAAGCGCTCGTATCTCCTCTTCCACAGCTGCGCGCCAACCAGGATGTTTGAGTCCTTCATCCGCAGAATTGCGAATCTGAATCCCGTCAATAGTTGCCACCAAGGACTGAGTCTGACTCGCGAGCCCGTTATAGTGCCAATAACTCAAAGGATGGTCGCGGCATGCACGACGAGGTCTAGCCGGTATAACAGACAGTAGTGAATCAGTGGAACTGGAGGAGGACGATGGCATGACGGCCGACGGCACTATCGGTGATGTTTGTTCTGTCGGAAGTGGTGAATCAGTAGAGCTGGAGGAGGACGATGGCACAATGGCCGGAGGCACCATTGGTGAATCTTGTTCTATCAGACTTTGTGAGACTGGCGATGCCGGTTCTGATTGGGGTGATATTTGCCGACCGTCTGACCGGGAGACTAGCTCGGCATGGGAGGGCACCCTTACGGGGGACTGCTGTGTTTGAACTGGAAACAACAGAAAATTCTCTTCTGGATAAACCTTGGGAACAAAATTTGTAGTTGGTGTGAGTGGAGAAAATTTATTTTCAACAAAAGTAACATCCCGAGATATAAAATACCTCTTCAGAGTTGGTGAAAAACAACGATACCCTTTTTTGATCTTTTGGATACCCAAGAAAAATATACTTTATTGTCTTCAGATCCAACTTAGAAAGAGTATGTCGTGTATCCCGAACATAACACAAGCAGCCAAAAATTTTGAGGGGTAGAGAAAATGGCTTACGTTTGGGATATAACCGAGAAAATGGAGTAGTACCATTGAAAATAGAAGATGGCAATCGATTGATCAGATAATAGGCTGTAAGGACTGCATCAGACCAAAATTTTCTTGGAGTATGTGCTTAAAACATAAGAACACACGTTGTTTCCAAAAGGTGACGATTCTTGCGTTCAGCCACACCATTCTGTTGTGGTGTATAAGAACATAAAGTTGGGTGGATAATGCTATGTCTAGCCAGATGAGAATTGAACTCACGAGATAAATATTCATGGCCATTGTCACTCCAAAAATACTTAATAAGAACCCCAAATTGGATTTGGATTTTCGCATAAAAATTGCACCAAATATTAAATAATTCGGAGCATTTTTTTTTATCAAGTAGACAAAAGTGACACGTGAGGAGTCATCAACAAAGAAAACAAAATACTCAAGTCCCCTCACAAATTCAATACCCCTATACATCAGAGTGCACTAGCTCAAAAGGAGCTGATGCAACCTTATTTAGACTCACCGGATAGGGTATCCGATGATGTTTAGCCAAACTACATGACTCACAATAAAATGAAACATGAAAATTCAAAGACGGATACATCTTCTGGAGTCCTTGGATAGATGGGTGACCTAACCGACAATGCAACTCAAACAGATCAAGTTTTACGCCGGCACATGCAACGAAAGAATTTATGTCAAACAAGTACAAACCTCCAGCCACATGCCCCTATTGATAGTCCTCCCAGTCTTTAGGTCCTGAAAAATACAACCATCAGAAAAAATGTTACGGAACATTGTAAGTCACGAGTAATTCTACTAATGGATAACAGATTGAATAGATTGCCAAGTGTGTGTAAAACTGATCTAAGTAGCAGACCAGGAGAAAGACGGGTGTTTTTTTTTCACGAACCCTCAGGGAACTATCATTTACAACAGTAATATCTGATACACGACCGGCATATATATAATCACACAGCATACCTGCATCACCTATCATATGGTCAAATGCACCCGAGTCGATCACCTACTGCTTTGACTTGATCATATACGCTGTTGAGTACCCGACTGTGAATCCAGATGTTGAGGCTTCACTACGACGCTGAGCTTGAAATTCAGCAAATTTGGCATAAGCCTCTGTCGTCATTTGTACGGATATCCCATCAGGATTATCTGATGCAACATTGGCAGCAGGAGCTTTAGTACACTGCCACTGAAAACGGCCATGTTGACCATAATTGAAGCATGTGCGCGGTCTTTCGCCATCACGACCGTCGTTGCCTTCTCCACCATTACGGTCAGCATTTCGACCACCACGACCTCCACGGAATCCACCACGAGTAGCACCCAGGACAGACCGATTAGCAGGGGCATCACCCCAAGAAGTCTCAATGACTTTTGGTGCCCATAGGACACGAAAGTGGGCTTTCATCAAAGACGGAAACTCAGCCCTAGTAATGATCTGAGACCGTGCAGAGTCTGCATCAGGACGAAGGGAGGCAAGATACGCCATAACGTAGAGATGCTGACGTTGAGTTCTTGCCTCATTAATATCTGTCGTCAAGGATAGCACACGATCCACCTCATCCGTTAGTGCTTGAAGGCACGAAAATGTTTCGTATGCTATTTTTCTCCTTGATCAGCTCGGTAGACACCAACGACCGAGTCATAGATGCGAGACAAATCGCGTTTGCCATCAAACGTTGTTGCAAGGACTTCCCATAACTCCTTCACCGAGTCTGTGTTCTGAATTATGTCCTCCACTGATGGTTTCATCGAATTCATCAACTGTGTGAACTGTCGACTGTCATCAGACTCCCACTGTTCGTATGTGGGATCACTCACTGCTGGGGGGTTGTTAGTCAGATGTTTTGACCACCGTATTGTTCAAAGCGTCTTCTCGACCTTTTTGTGCCATATCAAGTAACCATCTGGTCCATCCAACCGTCTATCGATAAGTCGAACCGATGAAACAGTCGTGCCAGTGCCCAATGTCCTCGCCACTGTATTTTCGGCACTGGTATTAGTAGTACTGCTATTTGCCTCAGTGTTCGTCATACTTCAATATTCTCGATTCAACTGTCGTTTGGTCGTCCCGACCCGATAATCACATCAACTCTGCCAATGCGCAATCAACGTAGCCAGAACCGGCTTGCGCAAAGAAAGCAGAGAGTGAAGGTGGATCACACAAGCCAGGACAGAGAAGCAACCCAGGTTACTTTCTATTAGATCCTGATGTGGATACAGGGTCAGGAACAGAGATTCACGCAAATGCAAATCTGCTCTCTGTTAACTCCTGATACCCTCGTCGAGAGTCAGAGGTTCATGCAAACGAACCAATGTCTACCCTCTGAGTATGCTCTATAATCTCAGAACCCACGTTGAGATCGAAATCAGAGGATCACACAAGAGTTTCTCTCTGATTATCCACGATCCAACAAACAACTCGCCTACGCCGACGTACGACGAGGACGAGATCGACAGCAGGGGGTGGGGGGACGTGTCGGGTTAGACGGGGGTGGAGAAAGTTTTTTATTTTTTATTTTTTATGTGGAGAAATAATTCAGAGTTTTGGCTCTGATACCATGTAGAAATGAATAGATTGAATGATTCATTATCAATAAAGGAGTACATATATGTATGAGAGGCTAACTCCTCTCTCTATTATTCTATCCGATGTGGGACTAAAGTCCACTAATAGTTTAACAATACTCTTATCATAGGAGGTACTAATATAAATGGCCATACTACCTATGAGCACCGAAGACGATGACAATGATTCCTAGTTTGGCTGTTCATAATCGATTGTTCTGATTCTCAACTTATTTTTCAAGTTAATTTCTCATAATCTGGACAGAAAAAATGTCCGATACGTGTCCGACACGTAGACATGACCCGGATTGTTCTGATACTCTGATGATTCTTTCGAAATATTTGTGCATGCAGGAACGGGTTGTACCAGAGGAGGAACTCATGGCAAGATGGTGTGTTGGGCACGAACTGCCCCATCCCTCCGGGAAAGAACTTCACATACATGCTCCAAGTCAAGGATCAGATCGGCAGCTACTTCTACTTCCCCTCCCTCGCCTTCCACAAGGCCGCCGGAGGCTTCGGCGGCATCAGGATCTTGAGCCGCCCCATGATCCCCGTCCCCTTCCCTCCTCCTGCTGGGGATTATACTCTCTTGGTCGGTGATTGGTACAAGGCTCACCACGGTGTAAGTCTCTACATATAACTGTTAATTTACAACAATTGATCTCTACATAGTTAATCACTGCATTTTTGCCTTCTTCTGATACAATCTCTCTCTCTCTCCCTCTCTCTCTTCTGTAGTCTTTGAAATGGATGTTAGACCAGGGATGGAAGCTTCCGTTTCCGGATGCACTTCTCATCAATGGCCGCGGTTGGAATGGAAACACATTCACAGTTGATCAAGGTGACTAACATCACTTACTCAGAGTTATTGTTTGAAGTATAGTTTGCAAGATCGGCCGATGCAGTTTGGCATGTTCCAATCTGATATCGACCGATATCAAATACCGACATTGTGGGTATCTTTTTTAGTCAATTCGGTAAAGAAATTTGATCGAAAAAGACCAATCAACAAGGATGTAAAAGCATAGTAAGACTTAAAAGTTTGTAAAATATGGTAAACCAATCAGCATGAGTGACTACTATTTTATTCCATTTCAAAATTACTATGAAACAACCCAAAAAATATTTAAAATTATGCCTAAATGTAAAAAAATATGTTTTCTATAATTTTATTAGTTTATTAATAATTATTTGTTTTTCGATACCAAAAAATTTGTTACTCCGATCCGAAACTGTCGATATTACCAATATTGTCGATCCTCATACTCATAGGAAGAGACCGATATGGATTCTGATATCGATACTGCGAACCTTGATTTGAACATTAACATACTTGAGAAAAATGACATAATATCCAGGGATTTTTTTTCCTATCAAATTGTCAGTTCTAAATGAATGATTGAGTTGCATGGTGAGAATTTATAAATATGAGAAGTCCTGAATTTCCTTCTACTGCAAAAAGATTATACTCAACTGTTCACATTCTTTTTGTAGGCATTAGTCTAGATGATAGTATATATCAATGCGATTCATCGTCGATATGCTAACTTACATGGTTTGGTTTCAGGTAAAACATACCGATTCAGGATATCGAACGTAGGAATGGAATATTGTATCAATATAAGATTTCAAGGCCACATGATGAAGCTGGTTGAAGTGGAGGGTTCCCACACGCTCCAGAGCATGTACTCTTCTCTGGATGTTTGTCTGGGCCAGTCGATGTCGGTTCTCGTGACGGCTAATCAACCACCGCGCGATTACTACATCGCAACCTCCACCAGATTTAGCAAACCAGTACTCACCACCACTTCCATTCTCCACTACAGCAACTCCTGGTCCCAACCCATAGGCCCGGTTCCGGGTGGACCCACGGATCAGATCGGCTTCGGTATCAACCAGGCAAGATCTATCAGGTACCTATCTATCTCTCAGTCTTTTGATAAATGCTACATTTTTGTATGTATACTAAGTTTTATAAATAGACCTTTCGGTTGCTAATATGTATAGTTTGTAGTATCAGCCGATACCAATACAATACGGTCGATACCGGTACGGTCAGGCATGTTCCGATTCGATATCCAGGGGCGGCCCTGGCCCAGGGGATACTGGACGACGACCTAGGGCCCAAAGGCTAAAGGGGCACCAACATGGTTCTATCTAAAATAGAAGTAGTATGTATCATGTGTTGGTGATAATCTTGTTAGTTTGTTTAGATTGTTTAGTTGGTTTAGATTATTAGTTGGTTTAGATTGATAAGTTGTTTGTTGAAACAACTTTGATATATTTATTATTTAGTCTATCTCTTTACATCAAATGTTCAACTATATATAGCTACCATTTCATTCAATAAAGACCACCAAGTTTATTCATCCTCCACAAAACTTGTATCCTGTTTCCTCGTTACTGGGCTATTTTACAACATTTGGTATCAGAGCTCGGGTTGAGGAACAGAGAAGCTATGGCAACCAACGACGAGCAAGGCCCCACGACGTCGACGTCATTCACCTTCAAGTACCCCATGCTGACACGGACCAACTACGCGGATTGGGCTCTCTTAATGAGAGTCAACATGCAGGCGCAAGGCCTGTGGGAGGCGATCGAACCCGGGAAAGCCGACTACCGCGACGACAGGATGGCCCTGTCCGTCATACTCCGTGTCGTGCCGCCAGAGATGCTGCGGACACTGGCAGTAAAAGACACTGCCAAGGAAGCATGGGACGCTGTGAAGATGATGCGGATGGGGGTCGAGCGCGTGCGCGAGGCCAAGGCGCAGAAATTGTGCGCTGACTTCGAATCAATGAAGTTCAAGGACGGCGAGTCCGTCGAGGACTTCGCGATGCGGCTCACGGGACTCGTCAGCGACCTGCACCTACTCGGCGACGAAATGGACAACGAGAAGGTAGTTAAAAAATTCCTTCGAGTCGTTCCATCCAAGTACACGCAAGTCGCCATCGCCATTGAGACTTTAGTGGATCTCAAGACGCTGTCAATTGAAGAGCTTACTGGTCGTCTTCTAGCCGTCGAGGAGCGGTACGATCTTGGCAGCAACTCCGGCGACACAAGTAGCCGCCTTCTCTCCGAAGAGGAGTGGCTCGCTCGCACGAAGCAGAGGAAGGAAGGCGACGCCTACTCCCACGGTGGCGAAAGTTATGGTCGTGGGCGCGGCAAGCCAAGAGGTCGTGGCCGCGGCAACACGAACTACGGCAACAACAATGCATCCGGTGGCACGCACGACAAGAAGGGTAAGTGCTACAATTATGGCATCTATGGCCACTGGGCGAAGGACTGCCGCAAGTCGAAGCACAATGAGCGTGCCAATCTGACGCAAGTCGACGACGATGAACCAACACTGCTCATGACCATGCTTCATGAGGAAAAAGTGCAGTTCCCAGAAGAGGTTTCTCCAGATTCCAAATCCACCGAGAAGCACGAGAGGGAGTGGGAGACCGAGCGGTCGGACCTGGTCGACGGAATGTGCTCGCTGCAAGCGAGGCTGGACTCGGAAACCAGGGTTGCGGAGGATCTCCGCGCGCGGCTGGGGATGTGCAGCCAGGCCCTGGCCCATGAGGAGGGACGGAGGAAGGCGCTCGAGGCCCAGGTCTCTGAGTCGAAGGCGTTGTACGAGAAAGTCGTATCGGAGTTCGAGGAGGCCAGGTCGAGCATCGCGGCAGCAGGGGAGCAGGAGTGCTTCTACACGCCGGCGTACCGACACCGGGCTCCGGATCTGGATGCGGCGAAGCAGGAGAGCTTTTACTCGCCGGCGTACCGGCACATGGGATCGATGCTGATGGAGGAGGGGTTTTCCACGCCAAAGGCTAATGCGAGTGGCCATGGGGGAGAAAATGGAGAAACTGTTGAAGCTGTTTCCGAAGTCACAGAACATGAACAAGAAGTTAAAGTGATCAATGAGGTAAAAAAGAAGGCACAGGCGCTAAAAGATATGCGGGATTATTCATTCCTGCTCTCGGATGATGCAGATTTTCCTGTTTTGGATAAGGGGCAGCAGCAGCAGCCTGTAGTCCGAAAGCGAGCTCCAAATTCTGATGATCGTCCAGCTCAAGATTCATTGAAGCTTAAACCACCCATGGGCAAGCATATGCCTGCGAGGCCCGTGTCCAATGGCGACCAGATGAAGACTTCTTTTGCGAAAAATCTTCAATCAAAGACTAGACTGGACCCAGTCAAGGAAGCTGTTATGAGCAGATTCACGCCAGTTTCAGCTGAGAATAGAAAAGTTGTTGGTGGTAATGGCTCCAGCCGGCCTGTAGGGCATAAACCTTTACCTTCAAAGGTTTCTTGTACTACTACAGGTGCAAATAGACCTGCAAAGGTCATGAATGACCCCACTTTAAAAAAGAAGGTTCTATCTGCAGTGCCTCATTCTTCGAGTCAGAAGAATGCTTACTCTGAACAGAAGAGGAGATCGAGTGAAAGGATGTATGAAGTTAGACCAGCACCAAGACAGCCACCGCCTTTGTCCAAACCTCCGCCTTCTCAGAAAATCCGTGTCCGGGATGGCCATGAGGACCAGTTGAAGAAGAAGCCGTTGAAAAGGAGAACTGATGAGGATGACGAAGAGAATCCTTTCCTAATGATCAGAAGAAAGTGAAGCATTGATGCAACAAGATTAAGGGAGTGATTGTTGGTGATAATCTTGTTAGTTTGTTTAGATTGCTTAGTTGGTTTAGATTATTAGTTGGTTTAGATTGATAAGTTGTTTGTTGAAACAACTTTGATATATTTATTATTTAGTCTATCTCTTTACATCAAATGTTCAACTATATATAGCTACCATTTCATTCAATAAAGACCACCAAGTTTATTCATCCTCCACAAAACTTGTGTCATGTTTCCTCGTTACTGGGCTATTTTACAACATCATGCGCCACTTTTAACACAAAATAGTTGTGGTGTAGTGGTTATTATGTTAGACTTGGACATTAACTATAGTTTCTTAAAAAAAATATATATATATATGTATTATGTATGGGGGTCCCATTTTGGAACTTCGTCTCGGGCCCCCATTAGCTTAGGGTCGGCCTTGTCGATACTGACCGATTCTCGATACTGATCGATATCGGCATTGAATTTTTTTCGGTCAATTCGACAAAGAAAATTGAACGAAAAAGACCAATCAACAAGGGTGTAAAAGCATAGTAAAAGAACACATGTAAAACAATCAGCAAGGTGACTGCTATTTTATTTAATTTCAAAACTACTAAGAAACAATACTAAAGATACTTAAAATTGTGTCTAAATTTTTAAAATATATTTTCTAAAATATTAATAATTTATTAATAATTATTTGCTTTCCAATATCAAAAAAAAATTGATGTTCCGTTCCCGATACTCAATGGTCCGATACCGATACTAGGAACCTTGCTAATATGTCGTAGTTTCGATCTTCAGATGGAATCTAACTGCAAGTGGACCAAGACCTAACCCGCAAGGTTCATATCACTATGGGATGGTGAAGACCACCCGGACGATTAGGCTTGCAAACTCTGCTCCTTGGATCAACGGGAAGCAAAGATACGCGGTGAACAGCGTGTCCTTCTACCCACCGGACACTCCGTTGAAGATTGCAGACTACTACAAGTTACAAGGAGTCTTCACGCTAGGAAGCATGCCTGATAGCCCATCGTACGGGGGTGGTTATATGCAGACCTCAGTAATGGAAGCCAACTTCAGAGACTATGTCGAGATCGTCTTTGAGAACTATGAAGATACAGTCCAATCTTGGCATATCGATGGATACGCCTTCTGGGTTGTCGGGTAAGAACACACACACACACATTGCACTCTTTCAAGTTTTTGTACAAGTTTAATTCCTTGGTTTATATATAGCATCATAATCAGAGCTTGCTTGCTTGGAAATTAATGACAGAATGGATGGAGGACAGTGGACATGGGCAAGCAGGAACAACTACAATTTGAGAGATGCAGTGAACCGTGTCACACTCCAGGTACCTAACCTAAACTGTTTGTTTTAGCTCTCAAACAATCCATGTTGCATGATACAGACACAGATACGTATACAGGATAATGAAAAATGGGTACAGTAGTTACCTACTTTGTACGAATAGGGACACAAATACGGACACATACTAGATACTTCTGTTTCCTTTTATTTTACATGAGGGTAGTAATGTATTGCTAGTGAAGTCGGCAATACCAACTTGAACTAGCTATTAGCTAAGAGCGGAGCCAGGATTTTAGTTTACCCCAGACCGAACTTAAAATATCCAAATTTTTTTTTTTTTTACAAAATGAATGTTGTGTCAGTATACGGACACGATACGAACCGATAGGTACAGTAGTTACCTACTTTGTACGAATAGGGACACGGGTACAGACACATAATGGATACTTCTGTTTCCTTCTACTTTACATGAGGGTAGTAATGTATTGCTAGTGAAGTTGGCGATACCAACTTGAACTATAAAGCCACAACCTAGCTCACTGAACCACCTCAGCATGAGAATTATGTCCCTGCGAGAAGTAGATTCATTTGTTTCCGTGTTAATTTTCTCTCTTTTTTCCTACAGGTTTTTCCAAAGTCTTGGACCGCAATATATATGCCCTTGGACAATGTTGGCATGTGGAACGTAAGGTCAGAGAACTGGGCGAGGCAGTACCTGGGGCAGCAGTTCTACCTCCGGGTCTACTCCCCTGCAAATTCTTGGAGGGACGAGAACCCGATACCGAAGAATGCTCTTCTCTGCGGGCGGGCAAGTGGCCGTCGGACAAGGCCTCTCTGAGCTAGGTAGGGGTACGTGTTTATTGTGTCGTGTTGTGTCGTGTCACGATAGGGTGACCGGTTCGTTATATGGGTTGGGTTTTGAAGGTGCTCCTGAGAGCTCATCAGCTTTGAGCTGCACTCTTCTATTTGAATTTATTAATATTTGATTTTAACTGGTTCTTTATCTATTATTCTCAGATGTCCTTGATGTTAAAGTTAAGAATTGGTTACAGATTATGTTTGTGACTTCCATTGTTGGTTGGTTTTTATGTAGTTTCAGTTGTTTCTTTGAAATGGATGGAGGCTAATGTTGGGAAGGAATGTCGAGAGAATTTGTGAGGACCGAAGAAAAACACAACACACACAATCAAAAATTCAAACACAAAGAGCATAAAACAAATACGATAAAATTTTACGTGGAAAGTTCTGACAGAAAAAAAAACCACTGGGACTATTGGAATCCAATCCGAAAAAACTTTCACTAATGAAATAAAAAGATACATCGACCCATCTATAAATTTTTTACCAATCTACACGGATCACCACATTTCTCCAAGTAACAATGGAAATATACTACAATGAGAAATAGAGTTACCAGAGACAAGAAAACAAGGACGGACCAGTGTGGAATTACTCGAAGCAATCTCCTACTCCAAATCAATCCTCAAATTCCAAATCCTTCTCTCTCCTCTGATTGTATTGCCTGGAGATTAGGGTCAAAAAAATACCTATTTAAACTATCCCAATCTCGAAAACATCTAGATCATTGATCACGACCCAACAGTGATAAAAAAATTATCAAATTTTGGTCTTCAGTCCCAACAACGGAACACTGATCTTTCATGATCATAATGATGGTCTTCATGCAGCAGACAACATATTTCGAGTCAAATTCCATCATCATACTGTGTTGTCATGTTTCAATCGAAAGCGGTTATATTATTCATGTTTCAGTCTAACCAAAATTTATTATCAGACCTCTATTGATACTTGCTTAATAAATCCCTAAATGAACAAACTCATTGCTAAAATTATTCCAAATACTGAGCTTCTTGTGAATGTAACAACTATTGTACAACAATGCAGGTAACTGTCACCAAAAGGTGTCAATACTTCTTTATATGCAATGATCTGTTGAGTGGGTTCTGAGATTAGAAAGCATACTTCCTGAAAAGTTTTGCACAGATCTCTATCTCTAGCCTTTGGATAATCAGAGAGAAACTTTTGTGTGATCCTCTGATTTCGATCTCAACGTGGGTTCTGAGATTAGAGAGCTTACTTCTTGGAAAGTTTTGCACGGAACACTATTTCTAGCCTTTGTTCTGGCGAGTTCTACCCATCGTGCACATCTCCTGCCGCATGAACTTGGAGGTGTACAGATAGATAGAGAAAGTTGTGATCTCGTGTCGACACACGTCCCGTGTTTGAGTTGCATTTGATCTCGTTCCTGTGTTGGATTTGCGATAAGTGCAACTGTGAAGATGGGAATACCTGTAACTAGTCAGGAGCTGAAGGAGATACTGGAGGGGGTGGCCAGGGTGTTTCAGGCTAAATTAGAGGAGATCTTATCAAGTAGGAAAGTCGTGCCTGCACCAGAACTATCGCAGGTGATGAAGAAGATAGAGTTGCTGCCCACTGACATCAAACTTGAGGGGACGAGAAACTATCTAAGTTGGTCTAGAAGGGCTCTACTGAACCTTCAGACCAAGGTACTTGAAAAATATATGAAGTGTGAGTGCTCTGAGCCAAAGAATAAGACGAGTGTTGAGTGGAACACTTGGAGTCACCTTAATTCTTTGGTGGTTTCTTGGCTCCTCACTTATGTGTCTCCATCCATAGCTGGGATGGTGGAGTCGATCTACAGTACATCTAATGTCTGGAAGACATTGGCTGGAATGTACTCGGGAGCTGGGAGTGCCATGATGATGATCGAAGTTGAGAAGAAGATTGATGCTACAACACAGGGGGAGAAGATAATACTCCAGTATGCAACGAAGCTAAATAACTTATGGGCGGACTTGGACCCGGCAGATGTTCTCCTTGGTAAGAAGTTCCTTGAGCGTAGGCGTGTTGCTCGTTTTCTCAAGGGTCTGAACCCGCAGTTTGAGCTATGAGGGCAACAATGTATCATTTTCCATCTTTTCCATTCCTGGATGAGGCTGTTGCGTCGATGGAGCAAGAGAAGATCAGACAAAATGTGATGAAATATGAGACCTCACCCGCTGTTTGTTCGACATTGGTGGTTCCTACTGCTCCCATGAGCGATGACAGGGAGTGCTACAATTACATGAAGAAATGGCACCTCAGCTACAACTTCCCTCAATCTCGCAATTCTGGTCGTGGCCGAGGAAGTAGAGGGCAAATAGATGGACATAGAAGTCAAGGAGGTAGGGGGCGTGGAGGCCGAGGAGTTGCTTACCTAGTTATAGCAGAGGAGCCCCATATCATTATTGAGATGATTGGAGCTGAGATGACAGAGCTGGAGGAACTGCGTCAGTTCAAGCTTCAGGTTGAGAGTTCTAAGGACAAGGGACAAGCCACTCAGGATCGGATGACACTACCTACCTTGGTAACTTTACTGGTTACGCTCACATGGGCAAAGGTATCCCGGTTCAGGCCCTTATATCTACTAAATCTCATGATGGTTGGATTATAGACTCAGGTGCATCTAGGCATATCATAGGTGCATATAGTGAGTTTGCATTAGATTATCCAAGCAAGCATATGTATCCTGAGATAGTTCATACTGCTAATGGGATATCCTAACCCATTAGGGGTACTAGCTCGGTCCATTATACTTCATCTGTTACCCTGTCACATGTCACGACCCGCACCCGGATGATCGGGCACGAGTACGTGGGTACGTCCAGCCTACGTCGTAGCATCGATGGTAAAACGTTGTCTAAGTCAACCATACTATCTCTACATCTCACACTTTATATATATGAAACCTGTCAATGATATCTCAACTCCATACGGGGGACAATATGATAATATAATGATAATCAATACTCAATCACAATAAACTAGAGGAAGATAATGACACGATATCATATAAGGAATAAAAATCTCAAAGTCTCAAACTAGAAAAGTCGCTACAATATCCAAGTCTATAAGTCTAACATCATCAACAAAAAGTCTAAAATATGAATAACAACTCAAAGTCTAAGCTGGAGATAGTTCTAGTACAATAAAATAATGCTAGCTACGTGCCACGCTCCGCTCCCAGAATACTGGATAAATACGGGGACTGACATGGCCAACCGGACCTTTCAGAATACCGAAGTAAGTCGTAATGTGTTAAGGTTGTCTAGAAGACAGATGGATGAACTCTAGCATGCTATGACGTCAGTCCTAAGGCCGACAAATCCTATTATATCAATCCAGAAACACAAGTACAAGAGTATATCATATATGAAAGTAAAAAAGGCATCCCAAATTATATACCACATATGATCATGAAGCTAGCGAATACAAAATGCTATAATAGCAGAGTATAAATATACATGATCACATATACCATCCATGGTCTAATATATACATCATATTGATCGCAGTCTCAAAAATATAAGGAGCTAACTCTGTCCATTGCTAAACAACACAAAATGAAGTAATCAAGACGAGGGGTAGAATAAGGAAACCCAATCGCGAGCTTCGTCCGCAATCCTACGAGTGCGAGCCATCTTGCTGGAAGTACAGTGGATCCTGGTTCTCTTCGGGGTAACCTGGCCATGCAAAGCCAATATGGTCAAGAGTACTGGAGAGAGGGGGCGGACAAAGCCAGCTACGTACACCAGAGTACTTTATACCCCGAGATACGGTTAGGCCTATCTAGACATGTGAGGGTTTACTCTACAATCCAACGGACATTCCTGGGTCAAGAGTCCTAGTTGTCTAAATCTCAAGCAAGCAACAAGTTACAAAAAGTATGGCGTCCAAAACTATACATACATAGATGATCATGAAGCTAGTTACCAAATGAAGAACTAGTAGAGTACAATATTACATGATCAGCTCTAGCTAAAGTCTAGAATATGCTTTAGGCCCACATGCTAGAATGTCAAGTACCAAAACACGAGCTAAACACGTGCTCGGTGGCTAAACGCCTCAAAAATACACGTATAAGATCAGGTGGGTACATGAAGAAGAAACCCACTCAAGTCCATGGGTGTTTCTCGTGTTCACCATCTGGAGGCGGGATGTACGGAAGATCCCGTAGTGTTGCTCCAAAATCTGGCCATACAAAACCAGTGGGGTCAGACCCTAAAACAATAAAGTACCACAAGGGAGCCAACTTATGAACTAAAACCAGCATGCAAACATTCAATAGCATAAGGAAATATAAATAAAAGCAATGTGTAAATAAGCAATTAAGCAGTTTCGGGAATCAGTAATGGGTATAGTTCAGGATTAGTAGCTGGGTGATCTAAGACAAGACAAGACTAGAAAATATGCAATCACGGCCAATCATGACCTACGGATTACTACCATTAACTAACTAGGGTTATCACAATCCTGGTACTAACAAATACAGTTGAGATTCTGTAACTACCACATTTCCAAACAAGGGTATTTTTGTTATTTTGCATAATTTTTTTTAATTAGTGTGCTATTTAATTATTTGTGACTTGTATTATTTATTTATAACTAGTGGACTAGCCTATTAGTTAGACTTGACACTAGTAAACCCAATTAGACTTGTCATAACAAACAATTAAGCCCAACATGGACTAGGCCCAAGTTAAACCCATTTCCACTAGTTAATTAGGATGATTAACTGAAATGCACTAGTTAGAGACTTTCCAAATTACCCTTCTTAATTATTCTTCATAAACTAGCATGTAGGGACAAATTAGACATTGTTGTGACTTGGAGAAGGGGGGATAAAGGGCCGGCCATGATAAAGCCTCTTCTCTCTCTCTCTCTTCTTCATTTTGCACTCATTTTTAGATCCCCAATTCATAGATCCCCAATTCTCTCATTCCTCCATCAATTCACCATTAATTCAATTGCATTTTCTCTTATTTTAATCCCTCAAGGAGCTTTGGAGCTTGGAGAAGCAAGCAGCACAAGAAGAAGAAGCTTGGTGGAGAGATCGTGTCTGGATCGTGTCTAATTGTTTTTATTGGGAATCCATCTTCCAATTGGTAAATTCTGAATTCCTTCTTATTTTAGTTTTCAAATCATGCATTTGACTCCTAGGAACACCCCAATGGCATATAGCTACCTATAGGTGTCACGATCTGCACCCAGAATAGGGGCACGAGTACGTGGGTACGTCCAGCCTACGCCGCAGCATCGGCGGTAGGACGGTATCTAGGTCTCAATAATACTAAACATAACTCACAACCTGTCAATGATATCAACTCCATAAGGAGTATAATGAATAATGCATTGCTCAACAGCTTACAATATATACTCAATCATAATAGCTATAAGAAATAAATGGCACGATGAGATATAAAGATAAAAGTACTGACATAAGTCAAGAACGACAACTCAAACAGAGATAAAACTGAAGTCTAGCTGTCCAACATAAATAGTTTCCACAAGTCTCAATTTAAACTCAACATAAGTCTCAACATAACTCAAATGCATAAAATAAATACTGTCTAAATAGCTGCAGGTAGTGTCTCCTCTAAGATCTCTGGTATGTAGTCTCCCTCTATACCTAGTCCATAGTGTGTAGGACATAAGTCCTCAAGATCCTCTGGAAAAATATTTTTCAGTCAGGAATGGAGCAAAGTACATCTCTAACAGCAGTTCTAAATCAATGATATAAACTATGTAGCAGTAAATAGATGTAAATATACAAGATGCATATACATGTACAAGAGATACACAATAAAGAAAATACTGGAAATAAATATAAGAATGAACAATATGACAATGAACAGGAAACTAATAACTAAGTGTGTGAGTACTAGCTTTAACATGTGATCGACTTGGGAACTTGTACATGAATAATAGCCTGGTTAGTCATACGTGCGGTATATGACCAACACTCACATAAAAGCAATACTTGCACATGAAGGGTATGATCACATATCTACACTAAAATACTCCCCCCCGACTGGTATAGTGGATCCAACCATGGTACGCTATGGCACGGGATTCCCTAAGAAGATATCGACTCTTCCCGAGAATCAGTTTCTGTATATGCATAAGACAATCAATGAAACAAGACTTGTACAAGATACACCGTATACAAGGAATAACATCTCATGACGAGATCCGAATGTACCAATCCATGTAACCATCGTGTCAAGAAATATGAATATCTACACTAAATACAATGAACATAGACGATATCATAAATAAGAAACTATCAGAGAATGTACTCGCTTGGGGTCCTGAGCGGGCAATACCAATATCCTGCTCCTGTAGTCTCGCAGAACAATCCAATGGTCCTATATATAAATAATATAATATAATATAATACAGCATCAGCCATTACACTAGCACACACAAACACAATTATACTGAACTCAAAGGGTACGCTAGGGGTGATACTTGTCTTCTAGCAGGGTCAAGTGTGCGTCTAACTGCACGGGTGTCACGTCATCAAATGCTGTGCATAATCAGACAACCACTTACTATCACATGTTTAAGCCAGTACGTCGGTGTACACAAGACAGTCAACTTACAAATTCTTGGGGTCATATAGTCCTATGCAAATACAGGGTATCCACAGTTAATACCTAGGGTCATACAGCATATATACATTACAGTCATAACTAGTACTAGCAACAAATTTTCATGGAGTATATATATATCTATATATAACAACTAAATATTATACGCATACATGCACGCATACGCACACTAGCTACTAGGTTTACTAATACAGGGTCACGATACCACAAACTCCCATGAAATAACATGCTAAACCTAATACCATTCACTCATGCATACATAAATCATAAAAGAGGGCAAGTCCGAACCTTGGCGTTAGCGTGCACGTGTACGGGATCGAGGGTGACTACTGCAAGTTGTCTCCGGTGAGGTGGGACGGGTTGATGATGACGACGACGACGACGACGACGACGATGATGATGATGATGATGATGATGATGATGATGATGATGATGATGATGATGATGATGATGATGAGGGTGGAGACGTCGCGGGGATGGCCGAAGGAATGTCGTGAAGAGGGCTGCTGCCGGGGTCGTGCTTGGCGGAGGAGACGTTCAGGTGAGGGAAAGAGAGGAAGGCTGTGGTGGCGTGGACTCAGGTTAAAGTGGAGGAGAACAGGGAGGAGATGGAGGAGAAGAGGGTGGTCGAGGCGGTGGTGCTCCACTGCTGTTGAGGGGAGAACGACGGTGAGACGTTGGCGGTATAGAGACGGGGGAAGTCTGGCAACAGGGTGGTTCAGGCGAGGGGACGGTGGTGTTTATTGGTTGACGGAGTCGTGCGGGTCGAGGGAGGTCGACGACGATGGGTGGAGAAGATCGGCGGGGTGTAGCCGCTGCTGTGGTCCGGCTTGGTTGCTGGGTCTGCAGTCATTGGCGAACAGCAGTTGGCAGGGAGGGAAGTCCGACGGGGAAAGTCGGAGACGGAGGCATTAATGGTGATGGAGACGGGGTCGATCTCAGGGGTCTGGGGTCTCAGGAGAGGTGCAGATGTTGACGGAGATATGAGGAGGTCGTAGGGGAGAAGAAGTCGAAGGGAAGTGGAGGAGAATGGTGCCGGCCGGGTCAGGGGGTGTAGCCGCTCCGGTGAGGTCGACGGTCGGAGGGTTGCTCAGCTTCTCGGTAGAGATGGGAGAGTGATGGTGAAGGTGATGGTAAATAGTTTAGGGTTAGGTTCGGTTGTGGTGGTGGTGATGAAGATGAAAATAATTAAGGAGAAAAGTTGTATATATATATATGTAGGGAGAAGAGGGTGATGTAGCCCTAGGGATTTGGGCCGCCTAAGTACACCTTGGGATGGGGTTTGCTTTTTGGAAAAGGGGTTGCTTTTCTACATGTAAAATTTTAAAAGGCTAGGATGGTGTTGTTTGAAATGGATGGCTAGGATTTGGTGAGGGGTTGATGTTGAGTGTTGCACACTCCAAAATTATGGAGAAAAGTCAATGAAGGAAATGGGTATTTCTACATGTGTTTGGTCCAATGGGGTGTGGACACCTCAATGCACTTTTGCATAAAAGTCCTCAACAATTAAAAAATTGTACAGAAAGTGGAAATTGGATTGAATGAGAAAAAACACCATGTTTGGTGTGATGTAGTCGCCAAAAAGGGTGTGTGGTGTTTAGTATGAGTCTTGAGGGTGTGAATGGGGGTTTGGTTTGGTGTTGGATTTAATTTTGGGTTAAGTTGGGTCCTTACACCAATTTAATTAAAATTAATGTATATGGTGTTCTAAAATTAATTGGAAGTACATAGGATTAAAATTAGGTGGGATATAAATGTCATGGACATAGAAGACACAGAATAGAATATTGTCATAATTTTGGTTGCACAAACGGATCAAGATTGTGTCCCCAATTTCGATTGGAACGCACAAAGATACAAAGTTAAATTTATTTAGAATTAAATGTAATCGTTTGCGACGAATGTTGTGCGACTAAAATGAAGCACAAGAGGGCATATTTATG
This sequence comes from Iris macrosiphon, assembly GCA_036927795.1. NCBI lineage: Eukaryota > Viridiplantae > Streptophyta > Magnoliopsida > Asparagales > Iridaceae > Iris > Iris macrosiphon. Next base: position 140,070,049 of record JAYESA010000007.1, read on the forward strand.
AGTTACACAAGGGTCAGAATGGAAGACGGACACGTTTAGAACAAAGGTGTAAAGCTAGGGTAGCGCTCCAAATATCGAAGCAACGGTAAGGCATAATAATTAAATAAAATCACAATAATAAATTATAACCTCAATATTTAATCCCAAAAATTGCTAATTAAAATCCATAATCCTATATTTCGGTCAGGGGTTCATCTAGTGGGCTTCTAGGTCTAGTCTACTAACTCATGCATTAAAGAACACTAATATATATATATATATATATATATATATAGACACACACACACACACACACACACACACATGTCATACAATTATTTAAAAATAAAAATGTACACAATATTTATAAATAATAAAAAGACAAAAATATCCCTATTTCAGAATGTGGTAGTGACAATAGGAACAAGTTCTAGGCTAATTGGTTATGCATTGTGAATTCTACATGGTGATTTATATGTATTTTGGAAGAATTATGAGATTTATACATCAAGTGTGTGTCATAAGACCAATTTAGTCTAATTAGACTTAGATCAAGATTGTGGGACTAGATACATGTTCACAAATGGATACGTGTAGGCCGTATCATGATACGGTGTGATACGGAGCTTATTTTGTGTGATTTTATGCTATTTCTCTTCAAATTCCTTTGTAATTAATTGTATTGGTTATATATAATTGTATTTAATACGAATAGATGATAATTATGGATATTGGTGTGTGTCATAGGGTATTATATTGTGCATGCCAAATATTTGGGTTAATGCCTCTTGTGTTCGTTTGTGTTATTATATGTAGAGGATATCTATATTTCAAGTGATATATATATATATATATATATATATATATATATATATATATATATATATGTCTTATGAGTGTATGAAGAGTGTTGGGTATCCATGTATCAGTCATGAGTATAGTATATACTGTCATAAGGGTGTAGGTAATGGGAGCTTTTGGTGAGGATGTGGTCTGTGCAGTGTTGTATGCAGAACACTCAGTTGCAGTAACATGCATAGTTGTTATAAACAATTGGGCAAGGTATGTACTGCTTAGAGCTGCAAGACAAAGTTAGAGGTCTGATTAAATTGATAATGTGTGGCTAGTTGGCTGAGGAGCTGTGCATGCGAGTATTGTTGTAGAGTATGAGGGAACCTTGATATTAAGAGTTGGTATCAGGAATGACAAGTATCATATTTGAGATAAACTTGAGATGGGGTCTGTGTTCTATTGCTTAAGAACAGCTGATGGCTTGGGGTTTTAATAGTAAGTGTAGGAGTGCAGGCAGTGCACCCTCTTACACTGTAAGGGGTAGCAGGGGCTCATATATGTGGAATATGGAAGGGATTATCGAGTAGGGATCGTTATGATTTGGGTGTAGTGAACGGAATATGATATCAGTCCAGTAGGGGTTGATATACGATATCGGGTTACTAAAGTCTGGAAGGGGGGTTAAGGGTCTATTCTCAGACCTGGATTAGTATGGCAGGCCAAATAAAGATGGGAAATATTGTATCAGACATTAGGGGGAGCTTTCTAGTGACTTTGTATCACTATGTCAGTATTGAGTCTATGAGAGGGTGTGTTACAATTTAGGAGGACTCTTGAGTGAGTTTTGATTGTTATTAATATGTTGCTTGTGTGTGTGTATTGGAGGGGCATTAATGTGCACCTGTAGGAAGGATCCTACTGCAAACTGCAGTGATTAAGATATCGGGTTTGAGTATGATACATGCAGGTACAATACAAGTGAGGGAGAGAGATCTTGAGGTTGTAAAACATATGTAGTAAGTGTGGGAAGGTAAATTTCACTGTACAAGTTGGAGTATCCTAGTAGGCAGTGGGATGTGTTAGTTATGCCTGTGTGTATGATTGAGTGAGTGTTCTTGTTTCAACTATAGACAAGTCTGCAGGCAGTGGATGCCAGGCATTGCAGTGAGTTGATGGCAGTATGGAGAAGGAAGAACCTGCAAGTATAAGACTGAGGCCAGGGTATCAGTGAACTGAGTTGAGTTTGGATAGGGTAGTAACTGTTATGGGAGTACGGAGGAGGAGAGTATCATTGATACCAGTTGGTGTGACTTGTGCACTGTGCATAAACTTTGATATCGGTACATGTATGTGCCTAATAAAGTATCAGTTAAAAATGTAAGTGTGAGATAGGCAATGTATATGTGGTATATTAGTATATCAGTTAGTTAAGTATCATACAGTATCAATTGTTAGTAGGTAATAGATATCAGTTATTATATCAGTATGATGAGAAACATGTAAGGTATGTTGGTTCAGGTGGTGGTGTGAGAGTAGGACTATAAGGTTGGTGAATGTCAGTAAGGTATTCTCAATGTCATCAGTCCATAACTGAGAGCAAAGGTAAATGTATCAGGTAGTAACTATAGTGAGAATCAGGGTGTGTATTAAGTAGTATTAGCAATTAGGTGGTTAATTAGTGTTAAGTGATATGTGGTGCATTAGTGTAACAGTTAGTTGAGTTATTGATGCCAGTTAGTAATATAAAAAGTTAAGTAATGTCAGTTAGTATATATATCAACTGGTATATAGCTGGGAATGATTAGTGTTAGTTAGTACATAGTATCAGTTAGCTTATTACCTAGTAGTGTATATAGGTAAGATAGCTTATATAGATGATAAAGTATCTTATTATATAGTATTAGTGTTACTAATTAATATACCTAGAATTGACTTAGAACCTAGGTAATAACCTAGGATAGCTAAGATAAGATTAGTTTTAGCTAGTTAAGATTAGATTTAGCTAGTTAGTGACCAATATAGACCAATTAACTTAGTGTGAACCTAGAGTTGGCCTAGTTTGACTGTTTTGACTTAGAATTGAACTAATGACCTAGAAATTGAATAGTTAACTTAATTTTTATTTCAAACCTTGTATTGATATAAATTTCATATTTAGGTCTTTGAGGCATTATTTCAGATACGGTTGATACTTCACCTCAGATTCCAGGCAAGTACATTCTCTGATAGTTTCCATTATTTGATAATTACTATAATATAAGTACTTAGAAATATTTTACTTGATTCTGACACAGTGGTTACACAGACTGATACTATATGGATCCTGTCAGGAGATATCGTCACATTATCGTGTACTCTGGATACTCCTTTCGCATGTACTTTATCGTGTGCATCGGGTATTCCTTGTGCTCGTGTTCATTCGTGTATATTCGTTACATTCATGTTCTTCGTGTACTCTTATTATATTCGTGTTCGTGACTTGTCGTGATCAGGTCCATTAGTATTGGTTGGGGAGGAGAAGTGCTAGATAGATATGTGATCAAAACCTTGAACATTGTATTGCATCATATAGACAACATCCAGTCATACACCTCACGTGTGATTGTGTTACTCCGTAGTGAACAACCAATCTTAAGTGATTATGTTCTTGTAGACAACAGCCAATCTTAAATGATTGTGTTCCTTGTATATAACAACCAATCATACTGATCATATGATTGTGTTATTGATCATGTTAGTAGATCTCGATAACCGAAGCCGATCACATATCTGACTAGTATTTTAAACACTTAGTATAATTACAGTTCTTCTCTATATTCTAGTTCATTAATTTTATTCCATTTTATTGTGATCAGTTTATACCTTATTGTTCTAGATTATCTGTCTCTTTCTTTCATAGTATGATATTGTTTCATTATTTTTTGTCTTGTATTACATTCTCTATTTCTGTTTATAGTCATTATCTATTAACTTGGAACTACTATTGGATTGTACTTTTCTCCAATACAGACTGGATATATTTTTTAGATAATTGGTTAGAGAAGATGTGTCCCACCTACTATGGGACACAGGATGGCAAGATAGTTGAGATTGTACTATAGAGTCTCTTGATATAGTACCACCTATTGGAGAGTTTTAGATTATTATTTATGATATTGTATTTGATCTTAGCTAGACTTTATGACATGTACTATATTGAGATCTTATATTAAGTTTAGACTATTGGACTTGGACTTGTGATATATTATGACTCTGTATTTTTTTTTCTATTCCATATTGTGTCATATCTTTTTTTAGCTTTATATTATGATTGAGTATTGATTATCATTATCATATATCATTGTTCTCCATTTGGAGTTGAGATGGCATGTCAGGTATCTTATATATATTGTGTGAGATGTTTAGATAGTATTGTCGACCTAGACAATGTTCTACCGCCGATCTTGCGACGTAGGCTAGACGTACCCATGTTCTCGTGCCCCTATACCGAGTGAGGGTCGTGACACATTTTTGTTGTGGCCCATGCAGGTCCATCTCTGCAATAATGTGATATCCTGGTAGTGCAACGACTTAGTTGTACTACTGCGAGCCTGCGATAGGATATGATAGGATAGGATATAAGATATTGGGATGAGAGAGTGAATACTCAATCACAACTAGAAAATATTTCTAACCTATTGATTCTTGCTATCTTTATCATTCTGAATATTACTTCCCTTGAAAGTTTTTGTCCTTCTGTAATGATATCATATCTTGCTCAATATTGATTCCTTATTTTGAATCTGTCTTCAGGATGCCTCCGAAGACGCGTTCCTAGCGCTCAGGCGCAATATCAGCGAGGTCGGTCACTTCGTCGCCTATGAGGGCAGCACCAGCATATACTGTTCCAGCAACTACATTCTAGAGGTCCGTTTCACCAATACATGTGGGCATTTTTGCAACTGCTTTCGGGGGTGCTCTGTAAAACCCCATTCCGCTCAAGCGGACTGCCGATTCAAATGGCAAAAGTGCAATGTCCCGACCTGCTTTGCTCAGGCTAGAATAATCGTTTGAGACAAAGGATATCCAGACTTGTCCCTATCAGATTTTGACTTAGGCTTTCAGAGGCTCGCTTGACGTATCGCTCAACCGAGGCGAATCATCGCTAAGGTGGGTGGCTACGGTGAACTTGTCTTTGCTTAGCCAACATACTTAAAATATGGAACGATACATGCTAGTCGCTAGGTGAATCATCCCCTGCATGCTAATAAGAATTCAACGCACCTAGCTAAGGGAATAATCCCAACTGGTATTGCTTGTGCTAGAACATGAAAATAAAATATTGCTTATATTCAGACCCTCGTGTGCTATCCTAGATCCTGTAGCTCGGAAGGTCCCTTACGGTTTTACCTCTTGGCTTACCTTCGGGTCTGAGCCAATGTGTTTGCTTGAGTTCCTTAGAAACGCATGCTTGCTTGCTTACAAATGTCTGACGTTATTCGTATCGTTCATGCATTGAGTCAGCCAGGAGACTATCAAATAGTCCTTCTGTGCAATTAAACCTGCAAGTCTCCGGGACCGTTAGGTCACCAAGGCAATCCCCGAACTAGGGGCACGCATCAAGGAAAATTTGAATCACTGAATCAAGAATCCTGTCAAGTTATAACTGAATGATAATCACATCAAGTTTTCCTCTTTACGAGAATCAATGTCATTGAATCCAAGAATCCCAGCTCGTGGAACAAACGCTCGGTTTAGAACAAGAATAATGGATTATCACATCAGGTTATAGATTTAGAATGACCCAGACTGCGTGTCGCGGACAACTTGGAAACAAGGTCATTAGGTTCTACGGATGGTTTTTGGGGCACGGGGGCCGACCCGATCATGATGGAACTTCACGTTAGTCTCCTGCATCTGGACAGGATGGTCTGCAACCACCACTGAATCTTTGTTGCTTTCCATCCTTATTCAAGACTATAACTCGTCCTTTATGGCTATGCCTGTGACAATTGTTTATATAGATAAGTCATCCTCGCTTAGCGGCAATCCGCGTGCGAGTCATTGCATCGCATCGAAGAACAACTGAACACCTGAACGATCAAGATATAACAACACTCGAGTTTGTATATGCTATTGCTTTGGTTTTCATTATGAATGCTCGTGCTTAAATTAACTTAATTTGCCTTGGACAGGGAAGGTCAAATGGTAAGTTGGTAAGTCTCGCCGGATTTTCTCTTATATCGCACGGCGCACTGCCACACGAGTTAGGCTATTCAATCCTTGCCATGAAACTGAACCTAAGACAACTAGAAAGACAACATAATAGTTGGTGCACGGAACCTATATTATGTGTTTGGATTTGTCGAGCGGGCGAGTAGCATCCCCACCAGTGCATTCAATGTACTGATAATCCACCAGATCGTTTGCAGGGTGCGGGAGAACCTCGTTCGGTACGGATACCTCCTTCATGCGTGCTAAGATGTGGAGTCAAAATTCGAAGCCTTAGAGCGCTGCGTCTGGAACTGAAGCACATATACAAGACATAATATTGGAACATTTCCTGAACATCGCCTGTACAATCATTCCACAAATGTAGCCACTTGGCACGCTTTTACTGTTTCAGAGACATAGGCTTGAGCGACTTGTAATCTCGGCCAAGCGCCGCCTGTAACACTTGTTTATATCAATAAAGAGCTGCTTACTTCTACTTATGTTATTCAATGCTTCCGCTATTGTCGACTCAGTAAACTTGTTACTAAATTGCCTATACGTTTATGATTCTGCTATATTCGGACAATCTGTGCAACTCTGTGGCTTAGACCTCTTACCGCCAGCCAATGAACCATAGCCTTGCACAGACGCGGCTCACGCTCATGCGGTATCACGCCCGGATGGGTCGAAGCGATCGTCTCGCGGGAGCGCTGGCGCGGTGATTCTAGCCTAGCAGAGACGGCCGATATTGCCTGTGGAAGATCGGGACGTGACATGCTCTACCTCTGGTACAGAGGACAACACCGATAGTTTCAGGGGATCTTCTATCCCTGCCACCCGCAGTCGATCAGACAACAGATGCTTGTGCTTTTTTAACAGATGATGGAGGCACAACAGTGCCAATCAGAGATTATGAGATATGGCATTGAGAATGCTCACCAGATTATGCTCGTCGTAGTCGAGAGAATCATCT
>JAYESA010000007.1:140081985-140084485 GCA_036927795.1 Iris macrosiphon
CGCATACCCAGTGTCCGGTGAGCCGTACTTACCCCTAGCCGTTTACATGTCAAAACATGTATTTCAGAGACACTAGTTTATTCTTTCTAGTCTGGTCTCACTTACACTTCTTGACTGGTCTCACTTATACTTTATGGACTTGACTCATTATATTTACTCTTGCTGGACTCACTTCACGGTATTGTGCACACACTTGCTCTTAGTTTAGATTTCTTGTATCCTGCAGTCATTATTATCTTACTTCTGATTTTCATACATGTTTACCTTTTTGCACCAGTTGATATATATATATTTCCTTGTTCATACTTTATTTCCTTCACCTTGTGCTACTTGCTACAACTACTTTATAGTTTTCATCATTTAACTGGAACTGCTGTTAGAGGTGTACTTGCTCCAATCCTGACTGAATATATTTTTCAGAGGATCCAGAAGATTGGTGTCCGATATTTTATGGACCTCAGTCTGTCGATGGTGCAGACAGGGACCCCCTAGTTCAGGAGTAATTTTTGGGTTGGTAGACGGGATCACTAGGACCTCAGTTGTATTTATTAGCTTTTGGTACCGAATTTGTCCCCGGCTTTTGATTTGAGACTTTATATTATATTTGATTTAGGATATTGTTGTTATTATTATTATTATTGTTGTTGTTGTCTTTAGTAGTAGTAGTTGTTGTTTAGACTTTGTAGTTGTTAGATTTCCTTGTTATCTTATCGTGCTTAGATCGTGATTGAGTATTTGTATTATCTTTATCATATTGTTCCTCCGTTTGGAGTGAAGATCTTGGCAGGTACTTATATTGTTGTGTGAGATTGTTAGCTAGATAGTAGACCTAGACAGCGTTCTACCGTCGATGCTGCGGTGTATGCTGGACGTACCCACTACTCATGCCCGATTTTTTGGGTGCGGGTTGTGACACGTTTTTGGTGGCGGCCCATGCTGGTCGAGATTTGCAATTAGTGTGATTTCGTAGTTGTGCTCGTCTAGAGTACTGCTACGAGCCTGCGATAGGATATAGGATGAGAGAGAGAGAGAGCTCAATCACGACTAGGGCCCTTCATGATCTTTTGCTATTCATAATTATTCTAAAATTGCTTTCTTTTGAAATATTATTGTCCTTCTTTGATGATATCGTATCTTGCACCGTATTGAACTCTTTTGATCTGTGTTCAAGATGCCTCTGAAGACACGATCTTATCGTACCGTTCTAGCAGCTGCCACGGAGAGGTCTGCTACCTCTCGTCCTGCTTGACTTCAGGCAGCTGCTACCGCTCCACTCACCACTCCTGCGGTTGAGGGAGTATCTGCTTCCCTCAGGGATCCTCCTCTACCTGTCGATCCAAGGACTACCCTAGTTATTCCGGTGGTGCCTCTACCACCTCCTGCACCAGTAGACGCCGCACAGTTGTTTGCGTTCTTCAGGGAGATGATGGACGCGCAGTACCGCCAGGTGGATGTGATGAGGCTGGGCATTGAGAAGGCCCACCAGGTGGCCATGACGGCAGTAGATATAGTGGCTCAAATCCAGCCACAGACAGATCAGACTCAGCACCCGAGGCCGGGCAGCATCATTGACTTCCAGAGGATGCGGCCCAAGGAGTTTTGGGGTACAGAGTTTATCATGTACACGGATGACTGGATAGAGCAGATTGAGGGGATCTTCTGGCTGGCACAGATTCCAGACAGCATGCAGATAGAGGTAGCAGGTAGTCAGATGTTCGACCTTGCTTTGACGTGGTACCATACTGATACGAGGATCGCAGCACTAGGACTTATTTGGGAGGCTTTCAAGAGGCTTTTTAGGGAGAAGTTTTTCCCATATGTGGCGCTCAGTGCTTTGGAGAGCCAGTTTGAGGCACCCGTCCATGGGACCATACTGGTGGACGAGTATGCAGCAGAGTTCTGCCGTTTGGGCAGATTTGTGGAGGGCTTAAGTGAGGCAGCAAAGGCGAAGAAGTTTCACAAGGGCTTGGTCATGGCGGTCAAGTCTTTGACTATGAGTGACCGTGAGACGACTTTCAAGAAGATCGTAGGGGACGCTCAAAGGGCAGAGGATGACTTGGAGCTCAAGTCCAAGAGAGGCAGAGATAATTCAGGTAGTGCGAGTGGTAGTGCGGGACCAGCTAAGCGTCCCTATGTGCAGAAGGCAGCGCATCAACCGGGGCAGCAGGGTCAGGATCAGAGAGTGCCCACTTGTGCCTATTGCAGGAAGGCAGGACACACTTGGGATGTTTGTAGGAGGAGGCTAAAGGTGTGTCTGTTTTATGGATCTGCTGCTCACCAGATGCGAGATTGCCCCACTGCACCTCCATTTGGTAGAGCACAGGATCAGAGAGTTGGAGCTAGGCTACCTGTGGCACAGCATCGTGCCCCGCACCAGCAGAGGAAGATACCCCAGTAGGGCAGGGCTTTTGTATTGACGATCGAGGAGGCCGATGCTACGGGTGTCGGGTTAGCAGGTCTGTCTCTTTTTGTTCTTCTTTCCGTTCTTTTTTATTTCTTG
>JAYESA010000007.1:140089485-140171985 GCA_036927795.1 Iris macrosiphon
ATTTTTTTCCCCTAAGAGTGTTAGGATTGTAACTACCACATTTCCAGACAATGGTATTTTTGTCATTTTGCATAATTTTTTTTATTTAATTAGTGTGCTATTTAATTATTTATGACTTGTATTATTTATTTATAACTAGTGAACTAGCCTATTAGTTAGACTTGAAACTAGTAAACCCAATTAGACTTGTCATGATAAACAATTGAGCCCAACATGGACTAGGCCCAAGTTAAACCATTCTCACTAGTTAATTAGGATGATTAGCTTAAATGCATTAGTTAGAGACTTCTCAAATTACCCTTCTTAATTATTCTTTATAAACTAGCATGTAGGGACAAATTAGACATTGTTGTGACTTAGAGAAGGGGAAGATGAAGGGCTGGCCATGATAAAGCCTCTTCTCTCTCTCTCCTCTTCATTTTCTACTCATTTTTAGATCCCCAATTCCTAGATCCCCAATTCTCTCATTCCTCCAACAATTTACCATCAATTCAGTTGTATTTCCTCTTATTTTAATCCCTCAAGGAGCTTTGGAGCTTGAAGAAGTAAGGATCACAAGGAGAAGGAGCTTGGTGGAGAGATCGTGTTTGGATCGTGTCCAATTATATTTTCATTGAGAATCCATCTCCCAATTGGTAAATTCTAAATTCTTTCTTATTTTAGTATCCAAATCATGTAATTGACTCCTAGGAACACCCCAATAGCATATGGCTACTTATAGGAACAAGTTCTAGGCTAATTGGTTATGTATTGTGAATTCTACATGGTAATTTGTTGGTATTTTAGGAGAATTACGAGATTGACACATCAAGTGTGTGTCATGAGACCAATTTAGTCTAATTAGACTTAGATCGGGGTTGTGGGACTAGATACTTTTCCACAAATGGATACGTGTAGGCCGTATCATGATAAAGTGTGATACGTAGCTTATTTTGTATGATTTTGTGCTATTTCTCTTCAAATTCCTTTGTAATTAATTGTATTGGTTATATATAATTATATTTAATACGTATAGATGATAATTATGGATATTGGGGGTTTTTTTTTTTTGGGTGCGTGTCATAAGGTATCATATTATGCATGCCAAGTATTTGGGTTAATGCCTCTTGTGTGCGTGTGTGTTATTATATGTCGAGGGTGTCTATATTTCAAGTGCTACACACACACACACACACACATACACACATATATATATATATATATATGTGTGTGTGTGTGTGTGTGTGTGTGTGTGTGTATCTTGTTAGTGTATCAAAAGTGTTGGGTATCCATGTATCAGTCATGAATATATTATATACTGTCATAGGGGTGTAGGTAATGGGAGCTTATGGTGAGGATGTGGTCTGTGCAGTGTTGTATGCAGAACACTCAGTTGCAGCATCATACATAGTTGTTGTAAACAATTGGGCAAGGTCTGTACTGCTTAGACCTGCAAGGCAAAGTTAGAGGTCTGATTAAATTGATAATGTGTAGCTAGTTGGCTGAGGAGCTGTACAGATAAGTATTGCTGTAGAGTATGAGGGAACCTTGGGATTAAGAGTTGGTATCAGGAGTGGCAAGTATTATATTTGAGATGAACTTGAGATAGGGTCTGTGTTCAATTGCTTAAGAGCAACTGAAGGCTTAGGGTTTTAACAGTAAGTGTAGGAGGGCAGGCAGTGCACCCTCTTACACTGTAAGAGGTAGCAGGGGCTCATGTATGTGGAATATGGAAGAGATTATCGAGTATGGATCTTAATGATTTGGGTATAGTGAATGGAATGTGATATCAGTCCAGTAGGGATTGATGTAGGATATCGGGTTACTGAAGTCTGGAAGGAGGTTAAGGGTCTGTTCTCAGACCTGGATTAGTATGGCAGGCCAAATAAAGTTGGGGAATATTGTATCAGACATTAGGAGGAGCTTTCTAGTGACTTTGTATCACTGTGTCAGTGTTGAGTCTATATGAGGGTATATTACAATTTAGGAGGAGTCTTGAGTGAGTTTTGATTGTTATTTATATGTTGCTTGTGTGTGTATTGGAGAGGCATTAATGTACACCTGTAGGCAGGATCCTACTGCAAACTGCAGTGATTAAGATGTCGGGTTTGAATATGATACATACAGGTGCAATGCAAGTGAGGGAGAGAGATCTTGAGGTTGTGAAACATATGCAGCAAGTGTTGGAAGGTAAATTTTAGTGTGCAAGTTGGAGTATCCTAGAAGCCAGTGGGGTGTGTTAGTTGTGCCCGTGTGCAGAATTGAGTGAGTGTTCAAGTTTCAATTATAGATAAGTCTGCAGGCAGTGGGTGCCAGGCATTGCAGTGAGTTGATGGCAGTATGGAGAAGGAAGAACCTGCAAGTGTAAGACTGAGGCCAGGGTATCAGTGAACTGAGTTAAGTTTGGATAGGGTAGCAACTGTTATGGGAGTATGGAGGAAGAGAGTATTATTGATACCAGTTGGTGTGACTTATGCACTATGCACAAACTTTGATATCGTTATAGGTATGTGCCTAATAAAGTATCAGATAGAAATGTAAGTGTGAGATGGGCTATGTATAGGTGGTATATTAGTATATCAATTAGTTAAGTATCATATAGTATCAATTGTTAGTAGGTAATAGATCTCAGTTAGTATAGCAGTATGATGAGAAACATGTAAGGTATGTTGGTTTAGGTGGTGGTGTGAGAGTAGGACTGTAAGGTTGGTGAATGTCAGTAAGGTATTCTCAGTGTTATCAGTCCACAACTAAGAGCAAAGGTGTGTGTGTGATAAGTAGTATTAGCAATTAGGTGGTTAATTAGTGTTAAGTAATATATGGTGCATTAGTGTAACAGTTAGTTGAGTTATTGATACCAGTTAGTAATGTAAAAAGTTAAGTAATGTCACTTAGTATATATATCAACTGGTATATAGCTGGGAATGATTATTGTTAGTTAGTACATAGTACCAGTTAGCTTATTACCAAGTAGTGTATATAGGTAAGATAGCGTATATAGATGATAGAGTATCTTATTATATATTATTAATGTTACTAATTAATATAGCTAGAATTGACTTAGAACCTAGGTAATAACCTAGGATAGTTAAGATAAGATTAGTTTTAGCTAGTTAGTGACCAATATAGACCAATTAACTTAGTGTGAACCTAGAGTTGGCCTAGTTTGACTGTTTTGACTTAGAATTGGCCTAATGACCTATAAATTGACTAGTTAACTTAATTTTTATTTCCAAACCTTGTATTGATGTAAATTCCATATTTATGTCTTTGAGGCACTATTCCGGATACAATTGATACTTTACCTCAGATTCCAGGCGAGTACATTCTCTGATAGTTTTTGTTATTTAATAATTACTATAATACAAGTATTTAGAAATATTTTACTTGACTCCAACTCAGTGGTTACATAGACTGGTACTATATAGATCCTGTCAGGAGATGTTATCCCATTATTGTGTACTCTGGATACTCCTTTCGCATGTACTTTATCGTGTACATCGGATATTTCTTGTTCTTATATTCATTCGTGTTCTTCGTGTACACATATTATGTTCGTATTCGTGACGTGTCATGATCGGATCCTATTGAGTATTTGTTAGGGGAAGGGAAAGTACTAGATAGATATGTGATCAAAATCTTGAACATTGTATTGCATCATATAGACAACATCCAGTCATACACCTTATGTGTGATTGTGTTACTCCCGTAGATAACAACCAATCTTAAATGATTGTGTTCTTATAGACAACAGCCAATCTTAAATGATTATGTTCCTTGTATATAACAGCCAATCATACTGATCATATGATTGTGTTATTGATCGTGTTAGTAGATGTCGATAACCCAAGCCGATCACATATCTGACTAGTATTTCAAATACTTAGTATAGTTACAGTTCTTCTCTATATTCTAGTTCCTTGCTTTTATTCCATTTTATTGTTATCAGTTTATACCTTATTGCTCTAGATTATCTGTCTCTTTCTTCCAGAGTATGATATTGTTTCATTATTTCCCGTCTTGTATTACATTCTCTATTTCTGTTTATAGTCATTATCAATTAACTTGAAACTGCTATTGTGTTGTACTTTGCTCCAATCCTGACTGGATATATTTCTCAGATGATTGGTTAGAGAAGATGTGTCCTACCTACTATGAGCCACAGGATGGTGAGACAGTTGAGATTGCACTGTAGAGCCTCTTAATATAGTACCACATGTTGGAGAGTTTTAGATTATTCTTTATGATATTATATTTGATCTTAGCTAGAATTTATGACATGTACTATATTAAGATCTTGTGTTGAGATTAGACTATTGGACTTAGACTTGTGATGTATTATGACTCTATATTTCTTTTCTTCTATTCCATATCGTGACATATCTTCCTCTAGCTTTATATTATGATTGAGTATTGATTATCATTATCATATATCATTATTCTCCATTCGGAGTTGATATGGCATATTTAGGTATCTTATATATATTGTGTGAGATATTTAGAAAATATTTTTGACCTAGACATCATTCTACTGCCGATGATGCAGCATTGACGGGACGTACCTACGTTCCCGTGCCCCTATACCGGGTGCTGGTCTTGACAAATTCAATACAACCATATGCCATGTCGACTATCCGGGTGATCCAGGCGTACAAGTACATAGCATAGATTAATTAAGTATATAGTTTTTTTCCTGGTAAATTGCAACACTCGATGGTGTACTTGAAGTATGCCCCTCTCGATGGAGAGCTCCAAATACATCAGGTGTCACAGGGATATCGGGATTGCATGTAGCCAGAAAATCTCTCTATATGCTTCTAGGTAATTATTTTAGTTATTAACTTAGGCAATTTATTAAGGATTCCTGACCGTGGTGCTCAGTAATCTACCTTAGACATGATGCAAAACTAAAAATAGCTTGACAAGTACAATCAGGACAGGGACAAGCAGTCAACTACGGTAATTCATCTTATCAATACAAGCATTTCAGTTCTGGGAATTCTAGCATGTCAGTAGTGAGCTACGTCGAACCACTATCAGGTTTATCAGTACATGTCAAGTATCTGGATTCAGGGATCAAGTTTATTCAGTATAAGTCAGGTATATGGATTTCTCAGTTTAACAGTGCCCTTACATTCCATGTTTCGGGTATTCCATGTTACGGTAAGTATAGCATCCAGGACAAGCACAAGTAGTAAATAATCCATAAGAGAACATATAACAAAAGAAAATATTGCTACTATAAGAGTTAGAAGTGTAGGAGATGAGCTGGTCGCAAGCAAGAAACAGTCCGCATGTAAGAAGCTGGCCGCATGGATCAAACTAGCCGCATGAATCAAACTGGCCGCATAAATCATCGCAAAGTCCACTCCTGGGGATGGGTTGAGTGACATGGAATAAACACAAGGCCAGGAAGTGACTGAAGTGACTAGGCAATAAAGTGTGTCAGAGAAGTGACCGATGTGACTGACCAAGAAAGCGTGTCAGAGAAAAAAAGACAAATTCAGGAAAAATCGTGCCAAGGCGGTGTTGAGTCATGCATTAGGAAAGAGGGATACATAACTCGGGCCGCATGGATAATTTTGGCCGCATGCTCCTCTAGGTCGCATGGAATGAGGAACTTAGAGAAGTTTCTTTCGTTCAAGTTTCATGCATTTGGTCAAGGGACGTATATGCAGATTCAGCCATGCGTCCAACAAGATGGCTGCATGCCGAGTTTTGTAGCGAGGAGTCCATACTGCATGCAAAGCAGGCTGCATGGAGCTCCTTCGTCCCAGAACAATAAGTTTCAGTCATGGAAAAGCTCCAAGACCTGAGAATATGATTCTCCCTGAAATCCTCATTTGCAGCTCAAATCCAGAGAAGTAAAGTTCTAAACCACTTGAAATCAGATGATCTCTCACATAGAACAACTAGTTTTAGAAAATAACAAGTTTTAAGAGATCAAAACCATAAAAATGTCAAGAACACATTAAACTAAAAAAATATAGATCTAGCCCAACCAAGCTATCAAAACCAAAAATACCAAGAAGTAAACATGCATAGGAGTTCATAGGGCACAATATAAACTAATAAAATAAAAGAAATCCACAATAACAAAAAGTGCAAGTTCTCTATCATTGGCAATATGTACTTGCCTAAAACCACCACTAACTACTACCACTACTACCAAGGGAAAGGGGAGGGGGAGCCGGTCCTGGGCTGCTCTCGACTAGGGAGGAGGGGAGAGGAAAGGAGAAAAAAATAAAAAGAGGGGAAAGTGAAAGAATGGGTAAGAGAGAGAAAAAGAGGGTTTATATATCAAGGGTGGTTAATACTATTCACAAATCTAGAAATTATATAAGAGCAGCTAGAAAAATCCAGAAAAATATACGGGAAGCAAAATAAAGCAATAGCATACATATACAAGATATGAACATAAAAAATACGCAATAGTGTCTCACAACTCTCACCTCCTCAGAAAATTTTTGTCCTCAAAATTTCAATAAGGCACAGGATCTAGCAATGAGACTACAGAAATCAGGCAATAAAACAAGCATCATGGTACGGGTGTCAATCATAAGCTATGAGCTATCTAGAACAAGGTAAGCATGCATAAGACAAGATCAGGGTACAGGATATACGAACAAGTATACCTCACGAGTCAAACAGATATGGATATCGAGCTCGGATATCATCCTCGTACTCCCAAGTTGACTCGCCTGGTGAGTGATGCCCTCAAGCAACTTGGACTAAACGATTGGTTCGGTTCTTGAAAATTTTCTCTCTCCGATCCAAAATGGATATAGGCCTCTCCTCATACGAAAGGTCGGTACCAACAACCAATTCGGAATGATCTAGGACATGGCTTACATCCGGTATATACTGTCGTAGCTGTGATACATAAAAAACCTTATGTATCTCACGATGCGACGACGGAAGAGAAAAATAATAGGAAACATATCCTACTCGCTCAAGAATATCGAACGGACATATGTATCGCGGGCTAAACTTTTTTTGAACAAAAAATCTGATGACTTCGTGGGTAGGCAAAATCTGAAGGAATACATGGTCGCCGACAAAAAACTCAAGAGGTCGCCGTTGCAAATTGGCCCAATGACGCTGGCGATCTTGTGCTACTTGAAGATGCTTCTGGACTTGCTTAACTACTTCAACTGTTTGGGCTATCATTTTGGGACCAAGCAATTGCCTTTCGCCAACGTTATCCCAAGCTATAAAAGATCTGCACTTTCTATCATACAGTGCCTCGAAGGGTGCCATCTGGATACTGGCCTAGAAACTGTTATTTTAGGAGAACTCTACCAAGTGTAAGCGATCCTCCCATGAACCACCAAAGTCAAGGGTACATGAACGAAATATATCTTCTAGAGTCTGCATGGTTCGCTCTGACTGACCATCTGTCTGGGGGTAATATATCGTACTGAACTTCAGGCGGGTGCCTAGGCTCTGTTGAAGACTCTACAAAAAGTGAGAAGTAAATTTGGAATCTCTATCTGAAAATATGCTAATAGGTACCCCATGTAGTCTAATAATCTGTCTCATGTACATCTCGACTAACTATTTTGTGGATTAGCCAACCCTAAAAGGAAGAAGTGTTCAACTTTCATGAGTCGGTCCACTATTACCCAAATAGCAACCCTTCCAGCTGGGGACCTAGTTACACCTGTCACGAAATCCATGGTAATATGTTCCCACTTTTATTCCAAAATTGGTAAAGGCTAAAGAAGTCCTGTTGGTCTCTGAAGCTCATCTTTAACTTGTTGGCATACCAAACATCGAGAAATAAACCGCGCTATCTCGCACTTTATTCTATTCCACCAGAAATGCTGACGAATGTCTCTATACATCTTGGTTCCTCCGGTATGTACTGAATATTGCAAACTATGGGCCTCCGACATAATCTCATGACGAAGGTCTCCGTTAGCTACACAAAGACGATTCCCAAAACAGAGAGTTCTGTCACTAAGAATGCTAAGTTCTGGTCTACGCCCTGCCTCACACTCTACATTGAGTCGCTGAAGCTTGGCATCTACTGACTGTGCTACCTTGATTCTTTCCACTATATTGGACTGAACTTGTAGATATGTCATCAATGTTTTATTGCCAGGCAATATTACTTCTACACCCATTTCTTGAAGATCTTCTAAAATCTCTCGCTGCGCTGTGAGAAAATATACTCCTGCTCTCCGGCTTAAGGCATCCGCTACCACATTGGCCTTCCCAGGATGATACTGAAGGTCAAGATCATAGTATGTCATCAACTCAGCCATCTTCTTTGCCTCATGTTAAGATCCTTCTGGGTAAAGACATAATTCAAACTCTTGTGATCGGTATAAATCTCTAATTGATCTCCATATAAGTAATATCTCCAAAGTTTAAGTGCGAAAACAACTGCTGCTAACTCCAAGTCGTGTGTCGGATAATTTCTTTCATGATCCCGAAGCTGTCGGGACACATAAGCCATAAACTTGCCATGCTGCATTAGAACGCATCCCAGTCCTTTGTCGGATGCATCACAATAAATTATGAATCCACCTGTCCCATTCGAAAATGTCAAAATAGGTGTTGTGATCAATTTCTGCTTAAGCCTCTCGAAAGAGGTCTGACATGAATTTGTCCAATCAAATCGCACATCCTTTCGTATTAGCTGCGTCAAGGGTACGGAAATTCTAGCAAAGTCCGTCATAAATTATCGACAATATCCTGCTAATCTCAGGAAACTGCGAACTTCTGCAACTGTTCTGGGTACTGGCCACGTCTCAACGGCTTCTATCTTCTTTGGATCTACCTCACTCCATCTCTGGCAATGGTGTGGCCTAAGTAGGAAATACGATCAAGCCAGAACTCGCAATTGCTGAACTTTGCATATAACTTATGCTCTCTAAGAATTTGAATAACTGCTCGAAGATGCTGCTCGTGCTCTGCATCACTCCGACTGTACACCAAGATGTCATCGATAAATACTATCACGAACTTGTCCAGGTAAGGCATAAAAATATGATTCATAATATCCATAAATACTGCTGGCGCATTGGTTGCTCCAAAGGGCATTACTAGAAACTCCCAATGGCCATATCTTGACCTGAACGTCGTCTTAGGTATATTTTTCTCTCTGACTCTGATCTGATGATATCTAGACCATAAATCAATCTTTAAAAACATGGTCGCTCTACTAATCTGGTCAAACAAGTCATCTATCCGAGGCAATGGATACTTATTCTTGATTGTTATTGCATTGAGGGTACGATAATCAACAAATAATCGTGACGTTCCGTCCTTCTTCTTCATAAGTAGCATTAGAGCTCCCCAAGGCGATCCACTAGCACGAATGAATTTCTTGATTCTCAATTCTCCAATCATTCGGAATAAGACTTCTAACTCTGAAGGCGCCATCCTATAGACTCTCTATGATACTGGTATTCTGGGAACTAGATCGATGGTAAACTCAATTTTTTTTCCTGGTGGCATGCCTAAAAGTTCTTTTGGAAATACATCTGGGAATTCATCAACAACTCTGGGGAATCATACTTCTTCCGCTACTGCCATTCTCAAGGTTGCTGGTGAAGACTCTGTCTCACCTCTAGAAAATAATAATTCTTCTTCTCGGAGAATACGAAAGATAACATTGCCAGCATGTCAATCTATCGTCGTGTATAGAGCACTTAACCAATCCATCCCTAAGACGATGTCATAATCTCTCATAAAAAATTCTATCAATCTGAAAGAAAACTTTTGACCGCACACTATGACTCGACAGGATGCATAAACCCTATCGACTGTCACGATACCGTTACCAGTAAGTATATTGAGTCTTACTGATAAGGATTCAGGTTTCAAACCAACTCATGTCGTAAATCGTACAAATATAAAAGAATGTGATGCACCTGAATCAAACAATACTGAAGCTGAATGAGAGTTGACGAGAATGGTACATACTACTACTTTACCTGAAGCTAACTGTTCTTCTATAGTGAGTGCCATTGCCTGACCTCATCCTCTCGGTATTGGTCCTCTCTGCTGTGAACCTTCTTGCCTGACCTGTGCTTGAGCTTGGGCCTGCGCATACTGCTGTGGCCTTTGTTGCTGTTATACTTGAGATTGGGTCGGCAAAGGCCTCTGATCCTGGGTCTTCTGAGCCGACACTGGATCCTTATACTGTGGTGTAAATCCCCTCACCCAAAATTAGGCCTACTTGGCTTAGATAGTGAAACAAGGGCTAGTTGAATCCAATTAGAAATAGAATACGATATTTTATTTAATTATACAATATTTATATCATATAGTGCACCTTACCGTTGCTTCGATAATTGGAGCACCTCACTAGCCATTGTCTTCCTACAAATTTTACATCCTTGTCCTAGACATGCCCGCCTTCTATTCTGATCTTTGTGTAACTTATAATTATGCTCTCTTGAGCTACATTTTAGTCGCACAATATTCGTCGCAGACGTTTGTATTTAATTCTAAATAAATTCAACTTTGTATCCTTGTGCGTTCCAAATCGAAATTGGAGACACAATCGTGACCCATTTTGTGCAACCCAATTTATGATAATATTCTATTCTGAGTCCTCTACGTCTATGACACTTGTGTCCCACCTAATTTTAGTCCCATGTACTTCTAATTAATTTTAGAACACCATTTGTATTAATTTTAATTAATTTAATCCAATTTCCATCTTTGTGCAATTTTCTAATTGTTGGGCACTTTTATGCAAAAGTGCATTGAGGTGTCCACACCATTGGGCACAATACATGAAGAAACCCATTTTCCCTTCATATAAATTTCTTCATGATTTTCGGAATGTGCAACACACAACATCATCCCTCATTTAACCCTAGCCTTGTATTTTAAACAATGTAAATCCTAGCCCTCCAAACATCCCCATGTCAAGCCAAGGCCCAATCCCAAGATGTTGACCAAGCCCAATCCCTTAGGTCAACCCCCAACCCTATTCCCCACATGTATAAATATAACATTACCTTACTTTTTCATCATCCACATAACAAAACCCCAAGTACCTAGCCGACCCCTTCCCTCTACTATTCTTCATCCCCTTCCCTGGAACCCGACCGGCCGCCTGACCTCGCCGGAGCAGCTCTCAACCGCCTCCTCGCCTGAGACCTCCGCCACCTGCTCGCTGGAGACCCGCCTGGCCTGGCCATCTCCACCGACCCATCCTCCCACCTGAGTTCATCTCCTCCCTGCTCTCTTCTCCATCTTCTTCCTCCTGTGCACCCCTTCCCCGTCCAACTCGACCGGAGACCTCGTCGAACTACTGCCATAAACACCACCATTACCACCATCGTCCCCACCTTCTTCCTCGATGACTCCCCTCACCATCATCTTCCCCGTCGAGCCACCCAGGCAAACACCACCACACCACCAGCACGACCACCACCTTCTCCTCCCTACGACTGAACCTCCCCCCGTCGACCACAGCCACCCTGAGCTCCTCCTCTTTCCTGTCAGCCTCTTCTTCCACCTCCCTGTCCTCTTTCTTTCCCTCGCCGGACTTCCCAGACCGGCCGGGGCAGTCCCATCATCCCCATCATACAATCATCATCTCATCATCTAACCATCATCATCTCACCATCATCATCATCTCATCATCATCTCATTATCTTACCATCATCATCTCATCATCTCACCATCTTCATCTCATTATCTCACCATCATTATCCCATCATCATCATCATCTTATCATCATCTCATCATCTCATCATCTCATGATCTCACCATCATTATCTCATCATCATCATCATCTTATCATCTAATCATCATCATCACCCTAATCACCATCATTATCCTAATCTTTACCAATCATCATTATCATAATCATCATCGACATCGATATCATCGTCGTCATCATGGACCCGTCACCCTCGTCGAAGACGACCTGCAGCAGTCACCCCCGATTCTCGTGCCCGTGCACGCTAATCCCGAGGTTCGAACCTGTCCCTCTCCTTTCATATTGTGTATGCGTGTTTGTGTGAATAACATCTAGGCTAGCATATTGGTTCAGTTTAGATTGGTTGGTTTCAGACCTTGTCGGTGAACCCAATGACTTGTATGCATATACGTACACGTATATTGTTCAATTTGGTATATAACTATATATATATATATATATATATATATATATATATATATATATATATATATATATATATATATATATATATATATATATATATATATATATATATATATATATATATATTGAATTTAATGTAATAACAGTTATGACTATATATGTATTTATATTGTACGATCCTAGGACACTGTGGATCATCCCGTATTTACCTTGACCATGTTGATCCTGAGAACTTATGAGTTGACTGCCTTGTGTATACTGACGTACTGGCGAGACCTGTGTTATTTTGACTGTCTGATCTTGTACAACATTTGAAGACGTGACACCCGCGTAATTAGACGCATAGTTGACCCTGTTAGTTGACCAGTACTACCCCTAGCATACCCTCTGGGTCCAGTGTATTATGGTTGTGTATGTGCTAGTTTAATAGCTGATATTGTATTATATCATATTATATGTATATAGGACTATTGGATTGTTCTGCGCGACTTCAGGAGCTGGTTATTGGTACTATGCAGCTTTCTTGCCAAGCAAGTATACCTTGCCATTGTACTGTTATTCATATTCCATATGTTGCATGCATCTTTATTTCCGTCATTAAGTTAATGTATTTTAAATTGCTATATAAACTGCGCGTCCAAGGAAACTTGGGTGAAACGACGGTGTCGTCGTATTCTATTTTTATTATGTATATGCATATGACCTAGTTTATGAGACTACCCCATTATCATGAGGCATCATTAGGTTTCATTGGCCGTAACACATTTCTTACACGAGTTGTGAGTCTCATATAGATCACGGACTCGCGTGCAGGGTTTGGCCTCCTGTACATATGGGACGTGCAATAGGGAATAACTGTCGATAGAAACTTTGCATGCTAGTAGACATGGCAGTTATTAGAGGTATTATCGTGTTATGGATGTGATATGCTTAGAGCATGGGGTGGAGAGAACAACAAGTAAGACGTGTGGGCTCCGTTGCACTTTTCTTGTGTAACTCGTACGGTCCGCCGGAGATTCGCGGTCATGATGACCACTATATATTATATATTATCAAGCGGCCTCTGCCTTTCAAAAGACGACATGCTTTGTAGGCCCCTGAATCTCCAAGAGAATCATGCCAATCCCATTTTAGCCAGATAGCCCATGCGTTGGGAAAGTTGTTCTTAAACTGCATTCACATAGACGGTTAGACGACCCATTGGATGTTTATTTTCAGTACTTTATTAGCATGCTTCTATGTATCTTGTTATGTCCCTCTGAGGACCTGGTCCCTTTCCAGGTGTAGATGTTCATGAGTATTAGCAGGAGCACAGATGTACTTATATTGTGTTTGCTTTTATATTCTAGTTACTTATGTTCCGAGGAGGTCTTCCCTTCGAGCCTTGTGATTGTTAGTTGATGTACTTATATTGTGTTTGCTTTTATATTCTAGTTCGGTTGTGGATTTGTTTCCTTCTGACTTGTCATGCCCCAGTCCCAAAATATGTAGGACTAGGAACACGTAAGCATGCCAGCCGTATGTATATGGCAACTCCAATATATGGATACCATAATACACACGTACGCTATAATATGAATATAAACTCACCTGTTGTATATATAGCGTCACAAGTCACAGGGCATAACTAAATCTCATCCATACAACCAACCATAGAAAATAAATAACTAAACTAGAATGATGAGTCTGAATAATCCAAAATAATAGTCGGGTAGAGACAAATCCACTGCCAATGACTATATCAATACTAAAATAAGGGAGAAGGGTAAATCTCTAATATAACTAAGATGATGATATAAAGGTATCAGCGAAGTGATCCATTGCTAGAGATAATCAGGGATGCTGAGAAGGTAAGACCTCCTCGGAAGAGATAAGTAGTAAGTTCTGATCCGTGCTCCTGCGAATAGTCATGAACATCTATACCTGGAAAGGGACCAGGTCCTCAGAGGGACGTAACAAGATACATAGAAGCATGCCAATTTGAATACAGTAAACATACATAATAGGTAAAAAAATATATAAGTACGCTGTTCTAGATAATCTATATGAAATGCATAATGAGGACAACTTTTTGACGTATGGACATGGGTAGGCTACTCTATCTAATCTCACAACTCACACAGACGTCAGGAACATCATCAGCTGACATACCGCGGGGGTAGCGAGCATCGTGACACCATCAGCCGACATACCGCGGGGGTAGCGACCATCGGACACGACTACCATAGTGCGTGTTAGTTACTACGGTTTACCAGAGTGGTTATAGCCCATACGCCTACTGATTGTCCTCCCCTCCCATGATACTATGTGTCAAGTGTGTGTCAACATATATTTATATATAATATATACTTATGACTGAAAAAAAATACACATGCAATGAATATACAGAAATATAATAAGTATACAAAGTACTGTAAGTAATTTGGCAAGGTATCTTGCCTGGCAAGGGTGCTACAAAGTGTAACGTCCAGGAGTCAAGCACACAGGATCAGAAACTACGGCCTCAGAATAAACATCTCCGGATGCTGAAATAAATATCAACAACGTTCCCAGAATAAGAGAGATAGCTAAAAAATACTACACTTTCGTCCAATTTGGATACAGGGGCAAAACGGTAATTTTGGGTCAAAGCGGAGTCCACATGTGGCCTACTTTGCATCAAAAAGCGTGCCAGGAGTAAAGGTGTCTAAATGGGACAAATTATAGGTCAAACAAACTCTAAATATCAGTACGAACTCAAGGTATGTCCAATTTTGGATTCTGGTAAGCCGAACACAAATGCGCCCAAAAAGTCAATCGTGGGACCCACAAATAGTCGGCTTAGTCAACTGTCTCAGAATTGCGTGAAACTTGGGTCACAGGACCAGCGTGATACCATGAATCCAATGTTGCAAGTTTTATCGTGTTATCACGAGCGTACACTAAATGGTGGAGTATTTTGCAAAAGTCACAATACGGAAACTTTTTGTGGATACGGGGTGATTTCGACGCGCACACGCGTCCAAATCAGTTTCCGCGAAAGCCCACAAGTCTGGACATACCATACGCGCCTTTCGGAGCAATTGGTACGTGACGGGGCGGTCCCGTTTGGCGGGACGAGCTGCGTATCACAAATTTTGGAAGTTAAAAAAATAGGTTTTTATCCTAATTTAATTCTGCATATAGCATCAAATAAAATAATATAATTGACAAAAAATAATCTAGGTTAGGTGGTCTTCACATACCAAAGGAATTTTTAAGTTTGGATCTCTGTGGTGGGAGATACGAGTCTTTAAACAGGGGTGGTTGCAACAGTTTTTCTGAAATTAAATGACGTATTTTCCTCCACTTGGCGTCCATTTTTATCTAGGGTTTAGCGCTGAACGAAGTAAACTAATACACAGAGTTGGAAGAGGGATAGGTCATGAATATACCGGTAAAGACGGGATCGAGTTTGGTCGAGCGATGGCACGGGAAATGAGGCCTGAACAGGGCTAAGTCACTGTCAGTTGCTGTCGCATGTGCGCGCTATCACACGGGTGTGCGGTGGTCGCGACGGCGGTGTCGTGGCTGGGCTGGTGTAGAGGAGATGAAGATTTAGGGTTAGGGTTTAGGGTTTAATGAGAAGTATATAGTATATATTGAGGGAGCGGGGATGGGAACGCTGCGCGCGCGGGGTTGTTGGGCTTGCAGCTGCTACTGCTGCGGGCCGGGCCTACTGGGTAGGGTTTAGGACTAGCGGGTAGGGTTTAGTTAGGGTTTAGGGTTTGGGTTAATTTAATTACTTATTCATTTCGAATTCTTTTTTTTTCTTTTTTCTTTTATTCTTTTTCTTTTCTTTTCTATTTCTTATTTAATTACATTATTCTTATTACTAATAATAATAATAATATTATTATTATTATTACTATTACACTATTTATTATTATTATTATTATTATTATTATTATTATTATTATTACGATTATATATTATGATTATTATTACATTATTACTGTTATTTATTATTATTACGACTAGATATTATTTACATATATATAAGGTATATATAAAAATATATTTGTACCTAAAATTAAATACTAAAAATATCTATTACTCTTCTACCAATACTCCTAAAATAAAATAGTAGTTTTTGTGTAAAACTCTAAATGAATATTTATCTAAATAATTAAATAAATAAATCATATTTTTTAATTACTACGAAATAATATAAATAAACTCAATAATTGATTAATTAAATATATCTAATATTAAAAAAATATGGGGTTTTATATTCTACCCAACTTACAAAAATTTTGTCCTCGAAATTGACACTACCCCTATTCATAATAATCACTATAGCTATTACACTACATTGCTATTTAGAAGTGCTTCCTAAAAGTCATGGTCTGCCATTCTAACACTTTCTCATTTATTGTCCATACACTATTCTATTTCTAACTCATCTACACTACCCAACTTACAAGAATTCTCCTAGTAGTCAAAGATTCTTGAGGCTATTGTCTATGTTGTAGGACGAATTTATTTATTGGGTCAAAAATCTTGGGATACCTGTCTGGGATCTTACAACCATGATTTCTGATGTTCTAGACGGGTGGTGTGCCTATATTCTCGGTGTATTCTTAATAGGTATGCTACCCTAATTATCATCATAATAACAGGGGTTCCTATATTCTAGCAGAAGGCTATACTCAAAGAACTATTAGGGAAGTACAAGAATCAAGCAGGATACAATTATTCAAATAGAATGGATTAGAAGGAGAGCGAATAATAGTCAATTGCGGATGAGATCCTATACTCTATTCCTAGGTGCAGGCTTGTTCGGTACAATAACGTAACTAAGACAATATGCTCTTGACCTGCATGGGCCACCATAAAAATATGTCATGCCCCAGTCCCAAAAATATGTAGGACTAGGACACGTAAGCATGCCAGCCGTATGAATATGGCAACTCCAATATATGGAAACCATAACCCATACGTACGCTATAATATGAATATCAAATCCACAAGTGGTATAAAATGTATCACAAGTCACAGGGTACCATCTAAATCTCATCCACAAAAAAATTAATATAAATAAATAACCAACATCTATATAACTAGATCTCAATAAGAAGTATCTAAATATGATAGTTGGATGAAAATAAATCCACTACCAACTCGAATGAAAAAGTACAACACAATAAACACAATATAAGAATACCAGCTAACAATCACGGGCTCGAAGAGAAGACATCCTCGAAACATATATAACTATCCGAATATGCGCTCCTGCGAATACTCAAGAACAGATACACCTGGAAAGGGACCAGATCCTTAGAGGGACGTAACAAGATACATAGAAGCAAGCCAATTTGAATACAGTAAACATGCATAATAGGTAGAAAATATGTAAGTACGATGTACAAGAAAATATATATGAATGCAAATGAGGACAACTTTTTGACGTATGGGCAAGAGTAGGCTACTCGATCTAAGCCTCATAACTCACACACCCGTCTTGAACATCAGAAATCGACATACCTCGGGGGTAGCGACCAGCGCGACTCTACAGAAATCGACATACCTCGGGGGTAGCGACCAGCGCGACACACGCCCGTAGTGCGAGCTATATACTACGGTTTACCAGAGTGGTTAAAATCCCATACGCCTAATAATTTTTCTCTCATGATACTAAGTGTCAAGTGTGTGTCAACATATCTAATATATAGTAATGACTGAAAGGAACTACACATGCAATAAATAAACAGAAATACAATAAATATACAGAAATATATTAAGCATGCAAAATACTGTAAGCAATTTGGTAAGGTATCTTGCCTGGTAAGAAAGATGCAAAGTGTAACGTCCAGAAGTCCACACACAGGATCAGAAGCTATGGCCTCAGAACAAATGTCTCCGGATGCTGAAATAGATATCACCAATATTCTCAGAATAAGCAAAATAGCTAGAAAGCACTTTCCTTTCGTCCAATTTGGATACAGGGGCAAAACATTAATTTCGGGTCAAAGTGGGGTCCACATGTGGTCCACTTTGCACCGAAAAGTGTGCCAGGGGTAAAGGTCTCTAAATAGGACAAATTATAGGTCAAACAAACTCTAAATGTCAATATGAACCCAATGGTATGTCCAAATTTGGATTCCGATGGGCCAAACACAATTTCGCCCAAAAAGTCAACCGTGGGGCCCGCCAATTGGCGACTTGGTCAATTGTCTCAGAATTACGTGAAAATTGGGTCACAGGACCAGCATGTTACCACGAGTCTAGTGGCGCAAGTTTCGTCATAATCTGACGAGCGTGCACAAAATGCGCGCAACTTTCGTAAAAGTTGCGACACGGGGTTTGTCCGTGGATACGGGCTGATTCTGATGTGCACACGGGTCCGAATCAGTTTTTACGAACTCTCACGTGTCCGGATATATTGTGCACACCGTTTGGTACACTTGGTACGCAGTGGGGCGGTCCCATTTGGCGGGGCGCGCTCCGTTTTACAACTTTTAAAAATCTGGAAAATATATTTTCGGGGTTTTCCAACGAATTTAATTCTACCTACAGTAGTTAATAATCTAATGTTATTTGATAGAGATTAAACTAGGTCAAGTGGTCTTCGTATACCAAAAGGAAAAATTGGATTCGGATCTCTGTGGTGGGAGATACGAACCCGGGAACATAGGTGGTCACCGTAATTTTTTGTGATACCAAAAAGTGGTCTTTTCTGTCAACTTGGATGATGTTTTCGCCTAGGGTTACGCGTTGTTCGAGGTCTACTATCATACAGATATGGAAGGAGGATAGGTGAGGATCATACCGGAGAAGACGGGATCGAGTTTGGTTGAGCGAGGTGACAGGAAACCGCGTGGGAAGAGAGGTAATTTGCTGCTAAAAAAAATGCAGTTGCGGTGCGCGGTGCTCGCGCGGTCGGCCGGGGTTGGCCGCGGCGGTCGACTGGCATGGCGGGCGGCGCAACATCGAGGGCGGCGCTGGGTCGATGGGAAGATGGAGGAGAATTAATTAGGGTTAGGATTTTAGAGAGTTGGTGGAATATATATAGGAAAGAGGGAGAGAGAAAGAGAGAGATAGAGATTAAGAGAGAGCGGGGGGGGGGGGGGGCGTTCGTGAGCGGGGGGGGGGGGGGAATTACCTTGGCGGCTGCTGCTTTTATTTGCTTGGGCGGGTGTGGTATTTGGTATAGGGTTTGGGTAGTTAGTTTCTAATGGGTAGGGATAGGATCCAATAGTAATTAATGGTTTTTCTTTTCCTTTCTTTTCTTTTTCTTTTTCTTTCTTTTTTTTCCATTTCTTTTTCTTTCTTTTTCTTTTAAATATATATGTATATATATATTTATATATACGTATATACCCATAGAAAAATCTAGAATTATATTAAAGCATACCATTAAGCTAGCAACTGTCCAAAGGGTCTCCTACATGGAATAAATTCGAAAAAATTTCTAATGGCCCCATAAATTCCCTAAGTTCACAAACACCTAAAATAAAAATTAAATAAAATCTATTTATCCTAATTAGACACTAATTACTATAATTAAATTAATAATTAAATAAAAAATTAATAGAGTTTTTAGGATTAGGGGTTTTACAGTTGCCAAGGCAGTTGTGAATTAAAATCTTACTTTGGTGACTTCCTATTCATATGTTCACATTAGAACAGTTATGTACCTAACATGATATGCTCTGATCAGTCTAGAGGGCAATTATATTCGTCTAACAAGTTGAGTCAACTATATCTCAATCCACATAAAGTAGTGATACGAAGAGCGAACCAAGCGCACTACGGTTGATCAGACCATAATACATTGATTCTGATTTAGACAATGTATTAGTGTGGCCCCCCAATAATATGTGTGTCATGAATAAGCTCAATAAAAGAATAAGCTTGCAAAACTAGGCTATAATATCAACACAAGTCGAGGTAGTAAAAAAAAAAATAAGTACGCTTGATTATGATGGAGAAAGGTACAGAATAATTTAAGTTCACCAAGAAGATCGGTGTTGTACCTCTACAGTTGCCATACTAATTTCTTGTCTAAGTCTAAAGTCAACCAAATGGGTGTATGAGCCTCTAAGTTCTACAGTCTAGATAAACACTAAAGTTATATAGTTTAGATAAACACTATCTTCTTATGCAAGTCTATAGTTGGTGTCATTCATTTATACTTCATTAATTGGTTAGAAGGACTATATGATACTAGGTTATGAGGCATACTACCAAAATTACAAAGATTTAACTAATAGTTTTATTGAATACTAAAGTGTATATACCTAGTACAAGGCACCTTCCTAACCCCTATCAAGCACGAAGGAAAGATTGACGTTGAGAAGGGATCAAGCAAGATACAATGCAAGCAATCAAATAAGAATGCGGAACGAAATCAAAGGAGGTGATAATTAAGTGGATGAGATCCTATATTCTAATCCTATGCGCAGGCTTGCTCGGGACAGTAACGTAACCGAGATAATATGCTCTTGACCTACATGGGCCACCATAAAAATATGTTACGTCCCTGTCCTAAAATACGTAGGACTAGGAACACGTAAGCATGCCAGCCGTATGTATATGGCAACTCCAATATATGGATACCATAATACACACGTACGCTGTAATATGAATATAAACTCACATGTGGTATATATAGCGTCACAAGTCACAGGACATAACTAAATCTCATCCATACAACCAGCCATAAAAAAAAAAACTAAACTAGAATAATGAGTCAGAATAATCCAAAATAATAGTCGGGTGGAGACAAATTCACTGCCAATGACTATGTCAATACTAAAATAAAGGAGAAGGGTAAATCTCTAATATAAATAAGATGATGATATAAAGGTATCAGCGAAGCGATCCATCGCTAGAGATAATCAGGGATGCTCAGAAGGTAAGACCTCCTCGAAAGAGATAAGTAGTAAGTCTTGATCCGTGCTCCTGCGAATATTCATGAACATCTACACCTGAAAAGGGACCAGGTCCTGTCACGACCCGCACCCGGTATAGGGGCACAAGTACGTGGGTACGTCCAGCCTACGCTACAGAATTGGCGGTAGAACGCTGTCTTGGTCTACTATCCTATCTAATATCTCGCACAATATATATATATATATACTGCCATGTCATCTCAATACCAAATAATACTCAATCATATATAAAACTGAAGGAAGATGTACGCACGATATGGAATAGAAGGAAAAAAAATACAAGTCCCAATACATCACATAGCCATCTCAAAACTATACTCCAGATCTCAAACACAATACAACCAATATCTAAAATAGGAAAACTACTACAATGTATGGAAGTCTAAGAGGCCTCAGTCTCTGGCACTATCCTCGGGTGATACTCCATCTGTCAGTCCATAGTGAGTGGGACACATCCTCTCTAACCCTTCATTTGAAAAATATTTTTCAGTCAGGAATGGAGCGAAGTACAACCCAATAGTAGTTCTAATTAATTGATAATTACTATAAACAGAAATAGAAAATATAATACAAGACGAGAAACAATGAATAATATCAACTATGGTGGAAGAACAGGTAAACAATAAACAATATGGTAAAAAACTGTAACTATGCTAAGTGATTGAAATACTAGATAGATATGTGATCAGCTTGGGTGAACATTGTCTACTTTAACGTTGGATAAACATTGTCTAAGTTAACATGAAACATTGTCTAGGATTTGATCACATACCTAGCTAACATTTCCCCTTTCCTCCAACTAGTACAATGGATCCAACCATGACACGTTGTGATACAAGATATTCAAGGCCATGTAAACAATAAACCTTGAACACGAAATATTAAACATTGAACACGAAACATTGTCTAAGTTAAACATGAATGTTGAACACGAAATATTGTCTAAGTTAAGCATTGAGAACACGAGAAACAATGAACAATATATATATAACATCCCATGACTGATCCATGTGTATACTAGTCCGTGTACCAATGTGTCAAGAGTCATATAAAATATTTCTAAATTCATGCATTATAGTAATTAGCAATTAATAGAAACTATCAGAGAATGTACTCGCCTTTCGTCCAAGCAATGAATGCCAAACTGTGTTCCAACTGGTGTCACACAACCTATAGATGGAATATAGCATTAATACAAGGTGTTGGAATGAGTTTAAACTAGTCAATATCTAGGTCACAAGGCCATTTATAAGTCAAACCGATGAAATCTATGTTGCAAGCGTCTAACACTAAGTCACTAACTCAAAACATTATGAAACTGATTTATACAAGCTAACTAAGATACAACAAAGCACTCAAAGAGCCGTATCCCAAGATACGCAAGTTTCTAATATGAAAATAAGGTTTTATATGTGTAGTCAAGTCAAATATTATCATACTAGACCAAAACAATTGAAATATGACACCTTGGCCTTGCACCAATGCGTATCGCACTACCACACTATATATGTGCATAACTAACATATATATATATGCCTACACTAATTTATATAAATACTAACTACAATATAATAGCTAGTAGACAAATAAAACCCCTAACCAATACTAACTATATAATGTCTAACTACTAATCGTAAATATATACCATACTACATATATCTAACTAACTAGATATCAATACTATATCATAACTAACTAATAAATAAATAACTAACACATCATCTAACTACTCTACATAAAACAATACCTCAACTAATTCTACTGAAACTATATTGAAAAATAAACTGAAACCAAACCTTAAATACTAACTAACCAAACTCAACTAAACAATTAACTAACATTACATTGAAATATGGGACTGGACAGAAACTAAACCTACTGATACCTGGATACTGAACCTAAACTATAACTCAAATACTTAATTGATCACCCACAACCCAACTAAAAATATTCAACTAACTGATACCATAAAACAGTAACATATAGCTATAATCCCTATGTATAAGACCTCACTAATATACCAACTATTAAACTACGTATTACCAATTTAGCTAATATAGAAAATAACTAGGCTTAACCAAATACCTTACCTGAACCAAGATCCTTAGCTAATCTGCACTGAACCACTGATGCTGAAATTTGATAATGCACAAGCTATTGCATGCTTGTTGATACTGCACACTGCACTTGTTGTGCATGCTGCTCAATGCAGTATTGTATTACCCTGCTCACTGCTTTCTGGTGATTGCTCTCCTTGTTGTTTCATCTTACTGAAACTGCTACTTGAAGGTGTGTGATGCTACTCGTTGTTGGCTCACTTCCTGTGGTATGCTAATTGCTGCTGTTGATACTGCTCCTCAGTTGGTATACTGCTAATGCTACTGCCCTGGGGTGGTTGCACTGCATAGAGTTGTTCGAACTGTACACTAAACTGAAACACTTTCCTTATACCTTGCTGACTGTACCCCCTCTTTGCTGATACTTGATATCAGTGATTTCTCACTGATACTTAGCTGAACCTGGGTACCCGAAAACCTCTACTGATACTCGAAACTCCTTGTCTAGCTGCCTGAAATAGCCTCTAGCTAAACCTGAATGCTTCTTGAGTTGTGCATTGATGGACTCTCCTTGCTGATTGCCTGTACACCTTGCTTCATGCTTGTAGTGGACTGCTTAGTGGTGATCGAGACTTGGAGCTGCTGCTGCTATCCCTTCTTCTGCTAGTGGTCTGCAGTAGAACTGCAATTAATGATGCTCGAGCAGTAGCAGTGGTTCCCTTACTGCAGAGTTCACTGCAGTGATCGCAATTCAGCTTCTCAACGTGCACTTGACACTGCACAGTGACTAGCCCGATTTGCTGACTACACCCTTGCACAGATGCTGGCTGAATAATATTCCTCCAACTGTATATAAACTGCACACAGGGACTTATTGCTATTATTCTTCATGACTGTGTGCACTGCATACAGTGAGACTGCAGCTGTACCCAGTAAATACTCTATTGTAGTTGCTGTTCTGTTCTCCTCGGAAACCTGCTGCCTTCATTAGATGTGTATTATATACGGTACACGAGCTGATACTCTGCAGACTGCAACAGCATTTGCTGAAAGCCTATGCTGCTCCCTGCTGGATGAATCTGCTAATGCTCTCCTACACATGTTGTGCATCCCTGCTGCAGGGAGTTATGCACGAGGTCTGCACTAGCTGCTGCCATGTTCCTCCCTTGCTGAAACTGATACTGCTCTCACTAGTGCAGTTATCTGCTGCCATTGTGTGCAGGTTGCCACTGTGTGCACAACCACTGCACTCGTGCCATACCCTCTTCTACACTATAATCCCTTTGCCCCCAGACCTGACTACAAGCTATGCAATGCAGTAGTTGTTTCCTAACTGGGGACTGGAACTGATAAACACAACAGCTACACAATGCTGCAGGACTGTGCATAAATCTTCCATGCTCGTGCTACACACCCTGCAGTTGGGGCTGCCCTGCACACCTCTGATTTCTGCTATGGATTCATCCTACTGCAATGAGGGTTCATTATGCTACTGCTGCAGTGGTTCACTATGTTGTTACTGATACTGCACTTGACCCTCAGTGCAGTGCTCCTACAGCTTTCCTTCGATTGATGCAAACATTGCTGCGCTCAGTGTTGCATTGCTTCTCGAGCAGCCTTCCTTACACACACAACTCAAACGCATTGCACACATAAACACCTATACAAATACCTCTAAGAATAACTCTATACATATACACCTTCATATAAATTACTAGCTATATATGTATATACTTATCCTCATATATGCATCAACATATAGATATACATATAGATATATATACATATATCACTATATACTCCTACATATATATATATATATACACACATAGAGACACACACCTATACACAAACTCAATATACACTATTATATGCATACATATATATATAAATACTATCTATATATATAATTACACATGCATATATAGCAAAATGGCCAAATAACAAACACATGGAGTACATCGCACCTTTATCACACTTTCTCTATGATACGCTTGCGATACGGCTCCAACACACAACCAAACGCATTCCAGAGGATACGAGCAAGTCAAATTCATAAATTATAGGCAACATGTATAGTAATTAGAGTGTCTATGTGTCCGTGTCACAATACGATATGCACAAGGCCCCGTGTCGGAGGAAAACCCCCAAAATCAACTCATTTCGTCAAATTGACGAGATACGGCCTATACGTATTCAATTGTGGACACGACACTAGTCACAAACAAATAATCATATGTTAATTTGGTCTATTTGACTAATTGACAAATACAACATGTGCCAATCTCGGAATTCCCCCAAAATTGGCACCAAAAATGCATATAACTTCCACCATAGGCCTCCAAATAACTCCAAACCAAATCCTATGGGTAGCCTATGCATGTGGGTTGGTTTCTCATGGTAAAATCTCAGATCTAGAGTCTAATAGAAGGAGGAAAACTGAAATGTACCTATTGGGAGATGGATTCCCAATAAAAAGTCTCCAAATGCAAAGTAACTCCTCTCCTTGTAGATCATGGCCTCCTCCTCCTTGTTCCTTATTCCTTGCTTGTAGATACTTGGTATAGAGGCCTCAATGATGAATTTAGAAAGAAATTTGAGAAGAATTGATGGAGAATTGATGGGGGAATGGAGGAAAATTGGAAGAGGGAAAAGTAGATCTAGAAATTTGGGGAAGAAATAAAATAAGAGCACTCTCTCTCCTCCTAATTATGGCTAGTCATAAACCCTTCTCCAAGCAATGTATAATATCCAAAATACCCCTTGGGGCCTCTCATGAAGAAATTAATTAAGGGGGAAGGTTCTAGCCTAATGGTTTTATTAATTAAATCCAACCTCCTAATCCATGGGCCTAATTCATGGGCTCAACTTAGACTTAGTCCAAATATTTGTTCATGCTCTCTAAGTAAATGGTTAGGTCCACTACACAAGTCTAAAATAAATACTACGTCTAATCAAACACTCAATAATATAGCATATACTTATGACTGAAAGAAAATACACATGCAATGAATATACAGAAATATAATAAACATGCAAAGTACTGTAAGTAATTTGGCAAGGTATCTTGCCTGGCAAGGGAGCAGCAAAGTGTAACGTCCAGGAGTCAAGCACACAGGATCAGAAACTACGGCCTCAGAATGAACGTCTTCGGATGCTAAAATAAACATCACCAACGTTCCCAGAATAAGCGAGATAGCTACAAACACTACCCTTTCGTCCAATTTGGACACAGGAGCAAAACGGTAATTTTGGGTCAAAATGGGGTCCACCTGTGGTCCACTTTGCACCAAAAAGCGTGCCAGGGATAAAGGTCTCTAAATGGGACAAATTGTAGGTCAAACAAACTTTAAATGTCAGTACGAACTCAACGGTATGTCCAATTTTGGATGTCGGTAAGCCGAACACAAATACACAAAAAAAGTCAACCGTGGGGCCCGCAAATAGGCGGCTTGGTCAACTATCTCAGAATTGCATAAAACTTGGGTCACAGGACCAGCGTGATACCACAAATCCAATGGCATAAGTTTTATCGCGTTCTGACGAGCGTACACTAAATGGTGTAGTATTTTGCAAAAGTCGCGATACAGGGACTTTTTGCAGATACGGGGTAATTTCGACGCGCACACGCGTCCAAATCAGTTTCTTCAAAAGCCCACACATCTGGACATACCATACGCGCCTTTCGGAGTAATTGGTATGCGACGGGGCGGTCTTATTTGGCGGGGCGTGCTCTGTATCACAAATTTTGGAAGTAAAAAAAAAGGTTTTAATGGGTTTTTATCCTAATTTAATTCTGCATACAACATCAAATAAAATAGTATAATTGACACAAAATAATCTAGGTTAGGTGGTCTTCACATAGCAAAAGAAATTTCTAAGTTTGGATCTCTGTGGTGGGAGATACGAGTCTTTAAACAGGGGTGGTTGCAACAGTTTTTCTGAAATTAAATGACGTAGTATTTTCTCGACTTGGCGTCGATTTTTACCTACGGTTTAGCGCTGAACGAAGTAAACTAATACACAGAGTTGGAAAAGGGATAGGTCGTGAACATACCGGTGAAGACATGGTCGAGTTTGGTCGAGCGATGGCGCAGAAAATGAGGCCTGAACAGGACTAAGTCGTTGTCAGTTGCTATCGCGTATGCGCGCTGTCACGCGGGTGTGCGGTGGTCGCGGAGGCGGTGTCGTGGCTGGGCTGATGTCGAGGAGATGAAGATTTAGGGTTAGGGTTTAGGTTTTAATGAGAAGTATATAGTATATATAGAGGGAGCGGGGATGGGAACGCTGCGCACGTGGGGTTGCTGGGCTTGCAGCTGCTTCTGCTGTGGGCCGGGCCTAATGGGTAGGGTTTAGGACTAGCGGGTAGAATTTAGTTAGGGTTTAGGGTTTGGGTTAATTTAATTACCTATTTATTTCTAATTCTTTTTTTATTTTTCCTTTTATTCTTTTTCTTTTCTTTTCTTTTCTTTTCTATTTCTTATTTAATTACATTATTATTATTACTAATAATAATAATAATGTCATTATTATTATTATTATTATTATTATTATTATTATTATTATTATTATTATTATTATTACTACTACTACTACTACTATTACACTATTTATTATTATTATTATTATTATTATTATTATTATTATTATTATTATTATTATTATATATTACGATTATTATTACATTATTACTATTATTTATTATTATTACGACTAGATATTATTTGCACACACACACACACACACACACACACACACACATATATATATATATATATATATATATATATATATATATATATATATATATATATATATATATATATATATATATATATATATATATATATATATATATATATATATATATATATATATATATATATAAGGTATATATAAAAATACATTTGTACCTAAAATTAAATAATAAAAATATCTATTACTCTTCTACCAATACTCCTAAAATAAAATAGTAGTTTTTGTAAAACTCTAAATGAATATTTTCTAGGCAATTCAATAAATAAATTATATTTTCTAATTACTACAAAATAATATAAATAAACTCAATAATTGATTAATAGATAAATATAATATTAAAAAAATATGAGGTTTTACACGACTATCATCCTTTGATACTTCATATTGAGATTAGTTACATAGTTATTGGTTATTTAATTATATTAATTTTTGTGGATGAGATTTAGATTATGCCATGTGACTTGTGATAGTTTATACCAGTTGTGAATTATTATTCATAATACAGCGTATGCATGTGTTATAGTTTCTATATTTTGGAGTTGTCATATACATACGGCTGGCATGCTTACGTGTTCCTAGTCCTACGTATTTTGGGACTGGGGCGTGACATATGGTCCTACCGGGGAAGACAATGATGAACTGGCTCTGTGTGGGAAAGATCCCATTCTGTGTCCTATAGCTCCACAGGCTGAACATAATCCTTGTGCTTTGCGGCATTCATAAAATACGTATCCAGGTCTCCCACAATGAGAACACCCTACTGAAGAAGATGTCCTCTGTTGCTGGGGTCGGGTTGGTGTTATTTGTTGGACCGAGGCTGTTGATGCTGGCCTCCTCGGAGATCCAATGGTTAAGGCCTTAACTGCCGGGACTGGTGCTAAAGACTGGGAGTAAGAACCTCCTGAGGTATGTGTCATCTTTCTTTCTCCAATTCTATCCACGATTCTTTGGGATGTATACTCATGCCTCCTTGATGCTCGTAATACGGCATCAAAAGTCTGGAACTCATGATATTCTACTGTAAATATGATCTCCAGGTGAAGTCCCTGCCGGAACCTCCTAGCTTTATCCAATTTGGTCACCACCAAGGTGGGATCAAACTGACTTAGTCTTCAGAAATCTATCGCATAGCCGTCGACAGTCCTACCCATCTGCTTCGAGTTGTTAAACCTTTGTTGAAGGTCATAACGTGATACCACATCAAAGTACCTCATCTGGAATCTCTCGCTGAAGATGGCCAAAGGGACGGGTGCTGTCAGAGTAATCACCTGTGCTGCCCACCAGTCTCGGGCCAAATCTAGCAACTGTAGTCGAACTACTGATACTGGCTCTCTGTCAGGTACTCCTGCTGCCTCTAGGATAGCTTCAGTATCCTGAAGCCACGCATCTGATGCAATCGCATCTTCGGTACCATAAAAATACGATGGTTGGAGGCGCTTGAAGTTGCTTGCTGAGTTGGGGGCACGATATCCGCCTCTCTCTAAGGCCTCCTATACTGACTGGGTGAGAGGGTTACCCTGTCGCTCTTGAGATGCTAATAACTTCATAATGATCCCCATCAAGGCCTGTGTATCAATTTCTGTATTAGTGGGTACTGGCGGGACTGCCACTATGGGTACAACTGGTGGTTCTGGCTGGACCTGTTGTTCCACATCTTGAGCCATCCTGGACTCTGCTTCAGAATATTACCGTTGAACCGCAAAGAGACGCTGACCGGCTGGTGGTTGTGTCACGCCCTGATCCCGAAGGTCCTGACAACACTCCCGCCGGGCGTGAATTACCGTGCCTCGGCGCTCCCGCGGGGCGTATATCGTTTGCCATCGAGACATGATGTTGTGGAGCCTTGGGTTGCGCTTACACAAGGCAAGATCGTTAAAGTTGTGGCTATCATCGAACCAATCGAGCACGCAGCAAAGGGACAGTGTTATAAACAATAATCTATCTGAGTAAACAGGACAAAGATCAAGGCACGAGGTTCTCTGAATACAATGGCATCGTTCAATACATTATGTCCCTCAATACAAAAGCAGCTCAAAGTATCTCAATTTGGCTCAAGGCATCAACACCAGATTTTTGGGTCTTGGGGAGGAGGTACGACTATCGCTTCCTCGGACGATCTAGCACCTGCGAATAAGCAAATTGTTGGTGGGTCTGCACTTTAGAGAAAGTACTAGTGAGTATAATATCAATGAACAGAAGCAAAATTCACTAAAATCTACATAAAGTAAGCATGTGATAAAATATTATATTACTAGTGATCTTTTTAGTTTTACCTAGGTTCGTTGCATGCAATACAGGAGTAGAGTCATATTACTTCTTTTGGAAACATTTTTGAAATAAGAGTTCATGTTTGATTGCATTCAAGCACACAAGACAAGCCAATTATTCTACTATCAGGGTGTGTGCAACGTGTCTCGTGAGCTACACTCAAAGACTCTAGGGATAATGCACCATCTAGGAACTATCCTTCTATCAAGCAAACAAGATGAACTATCTATATGATTTCGGTCCCCGAAAAACTCAGGATTAGTAGCGGTAATCCAGCTAACTAATAACTCTTTTATCTGATGCTATTAGCAGCTGTGACTCATGGTTGCTCTTCACTAAAATATGCTCAAAATAGCAGTCGGGACCAAGGTTCATCTTTGCACTAATAGCCATTTTTTGACCGATGCGAATGCATAAAACACTGTCAGATAAACTCTAAGATGCATGATTAATGAACAAGAAGACCATCTATCTCTTCTCTTCTATCTCTGTGCGTACTGGCCGCCATCTCTCCGATCAAGTTCAAGTACGAAGTAGTTCTATCAAAACACAAGCGATAAGAAAATATGCTCAAGCAATCTTCTACTCTTCTTATTAGCATGGCAAGATTCTTCTATTGACAAGCATTTAAGTTCTAGCTAAGCATGCAGTTCTATTATTCATACAACGAAAATAATAATCTTCTTAGCAACATGCATTAAAAATTCAGATTTATTATTAAGGCGTGCAAGAATCAGAGAATAAAGTTCTGTCCACTCACCTAGATTAGTCATCATTTGGTTCAACAATGAGCTCTTCAAGAATGTTTCCTTTTTGAGTCAGCAAACCGATATCTCTTGTACATAGTGCCAACGCGGAGTGGGGCACTACAGGTTGTCTTGCTACCGACAAAACTCTAGCTGGCTGATCGGAAGGACCAGGAACAGTGTCCCTGAAATATAGAGAACACTAGGATCAAATCAGACGGATATGATAGATCGAGGATCAAAGCAGATTTTGAATCAAGACTCCTGGGATACAAATTTGATATTGGAGGATATCACGAAGTAGCATGATTGAAACATCTAAACAATGATAAACCCCCATAATTCTGAATTTTTAGACCTGCATGGGCTACCACTTAAACCATGTCATATCCTAGAACCAGAATACTGAAGAGCGGGGGCGGACAAAGCCAGCTACATATACTAGAGTACTCTATATCCTGAGATACGGTCACGGATGTCTAGACATGTGAGGGTTTACTCTATAATCCAACTGGCATTCTTGGGTCAAGAGTCCTAGTTGTCTCAATCTCAAGCAAACAATAAGTTACAAGAAGTATAATCACTAAATATATAATAGTAAGGTATCCCAAACTATATATACATAGATGATCATGAAGCTAGTTACCAAAATAAAAAACTAGCAGAGTGCAATATTACATTATCAGCTCTAGCTATAGTCTAGAATATGCTTTACATGGAGGCCCGCTGGCTAAAATGTCAAGTACCAAAATACGAGCTAACCACATGTTTGGTGGCTAAATGCCTCAAAAGTATATGTATAAGATCAGGTGGGTGATGAAGAAGAAACCCACTCAAGTCCTTGGTTGTTCCTCTTGTTCACCATTTGGAGGCGGGATGTACGAAAGATCCTGCGGTATTGCTCCAAAATCTGGCCATAAAAAACCAGTGGGGTCATACCCCAAAACATCAAAGTACCACAAGGGAGCCAACTTAGGAACTAAAATCAGTATGTAAACATTCAATAGCATAAGAAAATATAAATAAAAGTAATGTGTAAATTAGCAGTTAAGCAGTTTCGGGAATCAGTAATGGGTACAGTTCAGGATTAGTAGCTGGGTGATCCAAGATAAGACAAAACAAGACTAAAAAATATGCAATCACGTCCAATCATGACCTACGGCTTACTACCATTAACTAACTAGGGTTATCATAATCCTGGTTATTAATAAATGCAGTTGAGATTCTATACAACCACATGCCCTGCAGACTATCCGGGTTATCCAGACGTAAGAGTACATAGCATAGATTAATTAAGTGTATAGTATTTTCTAGTAAATTATAACACTCGAAGGTATGCTGGAAGTGTGCCCCTCTCGACGGAGAGCTCCAAATCCATCAGGTGTTACTGGGATACTGGGATTGCATGTAGCCAGAAAATCTCTCTAGATGCTTCTAGGTAATTATTTTATTTATTAACTTAGGCAAGTTATCAAGGATTCCTGATCGTGGTGCTTAGGAATCTGTCTTAGACATGATGCAAGACTGGAAAATAGCTTGACAAGTACAATCAGGACAGGGACAAGCAGTCAACCACTGGAATTTATCTTATCAGTACAAGCATTTCAGTTCTGGGGATTCTAGCATGTCAGGAGTGAGCTACGTCGAGCTACTATCAGGTTTATCAGTACATGTCAAGTATCTGGAGTCAGAGATCAAGTTCATTCAGTACAAGTCAGATATCTGGAGTTCTCAGTTTAACGGTGCCCTTATATTTCATGTTCTGGGTATTCCATGTTCTGGTAAGTGAGCATCCAGGTTATAAGAAATTTAGAAATAATATGCATCATATAAATTTAACTAATTGGACCAAGCACAAGGTGTAAATAATCCATAAGAAAATATATAACAAAGAAAAATATTGCTACTATAAGAGTTAGAAGTGCAGGAGATGAGCTGGCCGTAGGCAAGAAATAGTCCGCATATAAGAAGCTGGCCGCATGTAGGAAGCTGGTCGCATGGATCAAACTGGTCGCATGAATCATAGCAAAGTACACTCCTCGGGATAAGGGTTAAGTGACAGAGAATAAACACAAGGTCAGGAAGTGACTGAAGTGACTAGCCAATAAAGTATGTAAGAGAAGTGACCGATGTGACTGGCCAAGAAAGTGCGTCAGAGAAGAAAAGACAAATTCAAGAGAAAATGTGCCAAGGCGGTGCTGAGTCATGCATTGGGAAATAGGAATACATAGCTCGGGCCGTATAGACAATTTTGGCTGCATGCTCCTCTGGGCCATGTAGAATCAGGAACTTAGAGAAATTTTGTTCGTTCAAGTTTCATGCATTTGGTCAAGGGGGAATGTACAGATTCAGCCATGCGTACAACAAGATGGCCGCATGCTGAGTTTTGGAGCGAGGAGTCCAGACGGCATGCAAAACAGGCCGCTTGGAGCTCCTTCGTCCCAGAACAACAAGTTTCAGTCATGGAAAAGCTACAAGTCCTGAAAATATGATTCTTCCTGAAATCTTCATTTGTAGCTCAAATCCAGAGAAGTAAAGTTTTAAACCACTTGAAATCAGATGCTCTCTCACATAGATCAACTAGTTTTGAAAAACAACAAGTTTTAAGAGATCAAAATCATAAAAATGTTAAGAACATATTAAACTAAAAAATGTAGATCTAGCCCAATCAAGCTATCAAAACCAAAAATACCAAGAAGTAAACATGCATAGGAGTTCATAGGGCACAATATAGACTAATAAAATACAAGAAATCCACAATAATGAAAAGTACAAGTTCTCCATCATTGGCAAGATGTACTTGCCTAAAACCACTACTAACTACTACCACTACTACTAAGGGAAAGGAGAGGGTGAGTCGGTCCTGGGCTGCTCTCGGCTAGGGAGGAGGGGAGTGGAAAGGAGAAGATAAATGAAAAGAGTAAAAAGTGAAAGAATGGGGAAGAGAGAGAAAGATATGGGTTATATATCAAGAGTGGTTAACACTATTCACAAATCTAAAAATTACATGAGAGGAGCTAGAAAAATCCAAAAAATTATACGGGAAGCAATATACAGCAATAGCATACATATACAAGATATAAACATGAAAAATACGCAATAGTGAGACGAGTCTCGCAACAAAGGAGCTCGAGGTGATAGACCAAACATATCACAACATAAGCAGAAAGAGACATATAAGAAATAAATGTTGATCGAGACTTGTACGGTACCAATGTACTTCTCTCAAGAATAATATTGGAAGAACTGATAACAAGTGCCAAAATAAAAGTAAGGCGATAAGCGGCAATAGAGCATATGAACTATTATGGATCGGGACCACAACCCTTAAACCAAAGCAAGGACCGGGATTGCAGACCTTCACTCGAGCAGAACTTAGCACCCTAACCACGTGCTTGGAGAAAAATAAAACTAGATGAGAGAGCTATAATAAAAGTAACATCATTCATCGTACGGCCAAACAACTTTACGGCTTGCTATGATTAACTAGTTAGAGTTGCCACAAACATTAATTACTAAATGCATATTTTAAGAATATTGCTACCACCGACACTGTAGTTAACCCGGATGACCAAGGGTATGCTTGTCTAGTAAACTTAAATGCACATTCAACCATACAATAACATAACTTATTACTTATCATAAACAAAAATTGAACTTATAAGAATAACTTAAACTTGTGATCGTAAACTTGCTTTATAAACAAAAACTTGTCTTGCAACATAAACTTATATATAAACTTGTCTTGTAAGTGCCGCAACACGCACAAACTTGGTCAGTCATGGAGTCTCTACTAATCATATAATCCTGAATTACGTACTAAACCGTGATGCATATCATACGCACCAATAGCTAGTCGGGTACACGAACCCGCATCCCAATATGAATTTGTCACCGTAAAATATGTAAGAGTGTCAGG
This sequence comes from Iris macrosiphon, assembly GCA_036927795.1. NCBI lineage: Eukaryota > Viridiplantae > Streptophyta > Magnoliopsida > Asparagales > Iridaceae > Iris > Iris macrosiphon. Next base: position 140,124,225 of record JAYESA010000007.1, read on the forward strand.
TCTTAGAAGATATCAGAGTATCCTTCCAATGTGGTGAGTCTGCTAGTGACTAGGTCAAGTACACTACTCATCGACGCATTCGTCGACTGCACCCGAGTCAATCTCGAACGCGCACAGTTATATGAAATAAAACAACAAGATATCATACAACATAAGCATAAGTTAATTTAAACAGTAAATAGGGCAAGGTATCTTGCCTGGGTCCTCAAGCTGCGAATGCCAATAGCCTGCTCCTGAAGTATCTCCTGGCTGGTCCAGTGACCCTAAACATATAATATAATATAGTAATTCTATCATCAGACACTAAAGTAATACTTACAGAGCCACTACTCTGCTCTTGGACACTGACATAAGGGTCACGTCAGGTCGACTACAGAGTCGTGTGTGGACGTAGCTAAAATGCACACGTGTCCTGTCCTTAGTTACCATGTACCTCAAGATAATAAATTACCAAGGTTATGTGTTTACGAAACTACTTATTTTTTGTACAAATACATGTCCTTATTTCTCATGTTAAAGTGTACTTGGTCCATGTCTAGGTTTTTAGACAAAATCCAAAGTTCTTATTAACAGGTCCTATTATTAGGGTAATAACTAATTATTAATTACTATCTAATCTAATTAAACATATATACACTCACATATATTTTTATATTACCTTACTCGTGTCCAAATCAACGACACAATGACACAAGAAGGAAAATGATGAAGGGAACGTGTACCTAGTTGGCTGAACGAGGGGGGTTTGTGCTCGTCGACTGGTTGTCCCCCGGCGTGGGGGCGGAGCTCCGGTGTTGCACGGGCAGCATGGCAGCAGCAACTCGGCAGTAATTGTAGCAGCGGCAGCAGCAGGGTCAGTCGCGGTGAGGCGGTTGGGGGTGGTGCTGGTCGTGGGGAAGGTGGTGCTGGTCGGGTTGGCAGTGGTGGCTGAGATGGTGAGGCGGTGGTCAGGCGGCTGGGGGCAGTGGGGATCGGGTAAGGATGGAGTAGGGAATGATGCGGGTGGTGATGGCGACGTTGATGATGGTGAGGGAGTGGTGGACCGGCGAGTCTGGTGGTAGTGTTATCCGGTCGGGGTAGGGGATGAGTGCTCGGCAAGGGTGGGGTGTTCGGCTAGATATTTATGTTTTCTAGGGTTTCAATAGCGAGAAATGTGTATTTATATAGGAGAGAAAAATATGGGCTAATCTCGAAGTTTGGGCCGGCCAGGGCTCTTTGGGTGGTAAATATGACCACATGAAAGGGTGTAGAGTATACATGGGCTAGGTTGGGTCATGCTTTGGGTGAGATTGGTCTCTAATTTAATTTAATTAAAATAAATGCATAAGGCGTTCTTTTAATCAATTGAAGATACATAGAATTAAAATTGGGTGGGACACAAGTGTCATGGGCGTAGCAGGCTCGGAATAGGTTAATGCCATAATTTGGGTTATATGGAACATGTTGAGGTTGTGTCTCCAATTTCAAATAGGAATGGACAATTATGAGAAATTGGATTTATTGGAATTATATATGGTTGTTTGTAACGAATATTGCACAACTAAAATGAATCACAATATAGAGTATTTAAAAGTTATACAAGGGTCAGATGGATAGTCTAGCATATCTAGGAAGTGTGTATTTAATTTTTTTTAAGGTAACTACTAGTGTAGCTCTCCAAACATCCAAGCAACGGTAAGGTGTATTAAGTCATTTAATTGTTGCACATTAATTCTAATTGTATCCAAATTAATCCTAGTCTCTTAATCTAAATTAAATAACCCTAAATTTGGTCGAGGGGGTTTACAATCTACCCTCCTTAGAGCGTTTTGTCCTCGAAATTAAATCATACATATAGTAAGGACTACTGACTGAAATTAAAATGTTACTACATACCTAGGCCTTCGAAGAGATGGGGATAACGCTGTCGAATATCCTCCTCACGTTCCCAGGTCGACTCACCTGGTGCATGATGCCTCCATGCGACAAGAACTAGGGGGATGGTCTGACCTCGTAATACCTTCTCGCTTCTGTCCAGAATCTCTATAGGCTCCTCTTGGTATAATAAACTCAGGCCGACTGTGATTTCTGAATGGTCAAGAACATGACTCGGATTTGGCATGTACCTCCTTAGCTGAGATACATGGAAGACATCATAGACTCCTTCTAAAGTCTGTGGTAAGGCTAACCTGTAAGCAACCTCTCCGATGCGTTCTAACACATCGAATGGTCCGATGTACCTCGGACTCAGCTTTCCTCTGCCTCCAAATCTGATAGTCCCTCGAGTAGGTGAGATTTTTAGAAATATATGATCTCTAACCTGGAACTCTAGGGGTCGTCGATGCGCATTTGCCCAATGCTTTTGTCTGTCCTGTGCTTCTCGCAGGTGCCCTTGGATCTTCTTCAACTTCTCCACTGTACGAACAACCAACTCTGGCCCAAGAATCTGTCTCTCTCCCACATTGCTCCAATATAGTGGGGAACGACACTTTCTACCATATAATGCTTCATAGGGAGCCATCTGAATGCTCGCTTGATAGCTATTGTTATAGGAAAATTCGACCAAATACAAATGGTCCTCCCATGATCCTTCGAAATCAAGCATGCACGCTCTTAACATGTCTTCCAATGTCTGAATAGTGCGCTCAGACTGGTCGTCTGTCTGTGGGTGATACGATGTGCTAAACTTCATGGGGGTACCGAGACTCTCTTGCACACTCCGCCAAAAGTAAGATATGAACCTCGTATCCCTGTCAGACACTATACTAACTGGCACTCCATGTAGTCGCACAATCTCCCTCATGTACATATCTGCTAAGACCTTTATAGATTGCCCTACTCTGAAGGGTAAAAAGTGAGCGGACTTGGTGAGTCTATCTACGATCACCCATAATGTATTACGAACACTAGGACTCCTCGGAAAGCCCGTAACAAAGTCCATAGGATGTGCTCCCATTTCTACTCAGGTATCGGGAGCGGTTGAAGTAATCCTGCAGACCTCTGATGCTCAGCCTTGACTTGCTGACACACCAGGCACTTCGTCATAAAGCGGGCTATCTCCCTCTTCATTTTATGCCACCAGTAGTACTACCTTAAGTCTCTGTACATCTTCGTGCCTCATGGATGAATAGAGTAGGTTGAACTGTGTGCCTCCGATATCAGTTCCTGACAAAGTTATCTATTTGGAACATAGAAACAATCTCCATATCTCAAAGTCCCGTCTTCGTGTATGCGCAATCCCGTCTGTATTTTGGCCTCTGTCCTCTGTCGAAGCCTCTGGAATATGGCATTTGTTGGCAAAGCAGCCTTGATCCTCTCAACTAATGTCGATTACAACTGAAAACTCGACAACTGTCCATCTATTTCGGGCATAAAGACATCTATACCCATCTGCTCTAGATCTTGTAGAAGCATAAAAAATATGCTGCAGAGTTATACGCAGTATTTCAGTGCTGTGTGGCGTAAGACGTGACTTCAGAGCTATCGGCGTACAAACAGAGCTTTATCGCTAGTACAGCATAAAATATAGCTCCAGAACAGCCCGCGTAATGCAGTATTCCGAGGCCGCTCTGGCGTAAAAAGGTCGTTACATCGCCACTTTGGCGTAAAACCTATTCGCTTTTAATGCAGTGGGAAGTCGTACGAAGAACTCTTCGTGTTCCTCGAATGAACCTGTCAGATCATGCAGTGAACCTGACTCTTGATAAAAAGTACTGCACGACTATCCAGACGATGGCTGTAATGATGGTGCGATACAGAGACCCAAACCGTCGTTTAGTGACATTTCCTTGATACAAGTCACTTTTACGCGTTCAAGGGAATATGCTGCCTAGTTCTACATAGGCAGATGTGAGCTTTTACGCTCAGTAGAAGACAAACGAACCGCCATGTCAAAAGTTGTTCTTCGTACAGAGCTCGAGGCACGTCTCGGCAGTTAATGCGCATGATGGGGGCAGATCTTTGCATTTCTGCACGAGATTTGGCTCTATTTTCAAAGACTGGTTGAGCCATAATTACGGCTAATACGTCCACATCATCACCTCTGCATATTACGCCATCAGGCTATTTTCAGCTATAGGAGCACGCTGTATGCTACCTCCTTTAAATACGCTGACCTGGCTATTTTCAACCATAGGAGTACGCCGTATGCTATCTCCTCGGAATACGCCAACTCAGGCTACATTTGCATTGGTGCGTAATAAGGCTATTTGGTACAGAATTAGCTCAAGACCTCAGTCAAGGAAGGAGGATCGGCTATCTTATACGCTAGATACCTATCCATGTAGCATCAGGCTTCTACGTCTACTAGGCTTCTACGCCTACTTGGCTTCTATGCCAACTTGACAACTACTCGGCTTCTACGCCATGGTGACAGTTATTGGCTTCTACGCCAACCTTTTCTACGCGAGGGACAGCTACCTACGTGGCTTGCATGCCGTGATCTTTGCAGTAATTATACGCATTATCTCATAATAGGACATGCGTCACACGTAGATTCAGAGGATCATTTATACGTGGGTGGCAGTTATTGTAACCGCCGTGTAAAAAGTGCCATACTCTCCATTATCCGGCTTCTACGCCGACTGGACGGTTACTGTCACTAAAATCCTATAAATAGAGACCTCTATTGACAGAGGTCCAGGGTCGAAGGGTCGGAAAAAGATAGAAAACTCAGAGAATAGAAGTTGAAAAATCGAAGAACAGAGAGAAAAAAGCTCAGACTGAGAGTAGTAATCGACGATTTTGGCATCGAGCATCCACTCCCCTTTGCAATCTTTGAAGCTTCTCCGTCTTCTACAGCACTTCTTCATCATCGTGTGGTCCAAGGGACAAAGTGATCGACGACAGATCTGACTCCTATAGCAATATTTACCCAGATTAAAATTTGTACTTGACATCCTCGTATAGGATTAATTATACTTCTTGTTTGTAAACCAAAGAAAGGGTTTCGTATAAACCTTGTTTTATTTCTTTCGTTTATTATCAAACACAAGATAGTGACTCTGTTGGAGACGTCTTTCTTATCTGACGAGAAAGCAATTGCTCACCACGATACGGTGTCAGTAGGATCAATAAAGAAGACCTTGGTTGTCCAGTTCGACCAATCTGCCTACGAAGATATGCTTCGAGCAGGGGGTAGCTCTCACTCTCTCTCTGTCCAAGACAACAGGAAATTGCGTAAGGTATGGATGCCCCGGACATCCCCTACCATTCCTGCCAACTCTCTGGTTTCTCCGACCAACAAGGTTGTAGCTTCGCAACCTCCACGCCCCGCGCGTAAAACTCTGTCTCCCGTATGTGACGTCATAGACAAAACTTCTGGTGATGCCTCAGTGCTAGTCCAGAAGTCTACTCCGCGCCCCGCGTGTAAAACTCTGTTTTCCATCAGTGACGTGGCAGACAAAACTTCTGGTGATGCCTCAGTGCTAATCCAGAAGTCTACTCCGCGCTCAGCGCATAAAATTCAGTCTCCCGTCTGTGACGTGGCAGACAGAATTTTTGACAATGCCTCAGTGCCAAATCAAAAATTCCAAACGCGCTCTGCATGTAAAGATGCATCTTCCCTCCGTGAAAAAGCATATGGTCCCTGCAATCTACGCAAGGAAAAACAAGTGGCAGAATTCTTAACTTTTTGGCCTTTACGCCAGCAAAAAAAGAATCTGCCCGCTCTCCAGATTACGCGAGAAGCTGATGGCCGATTGAGAACTTCCTCAGTTTTACGCCAACCTGAGCAGAGTTCCAAACTATGCCAAGTTAAGCCCCTTAGCGTAAAGAAGGCTCGGTTTACGGAGAGACACACTCCTCGGGGATCATCTGCTACTCATATGGCTAACCTGCTGTACACGGGTGGCAGGGGAAAAGTTATGGTTTCCAATATCCGTATGCCAACTGATGTAAATAGGAGGAACAAGCCTTCTTCTGTTAATCCTCCTGACTTACGTGAATTTCTGATCCAAAAATGCAAAGACAGGAGTTATAACCAGGATTCTGTTCCTCTGACTACCAAGCGTGGGGAGATCATGTGGGAAGATGCGTCAATATCTAATATCGTCATGACATATGGGCCACTTGAAGAGTCTGTCTTTATTGTTCCTCCAACTCGCGACGACCAGCATCCAATAGTCTTCGGTCGCATGTGGAGCAGACCGATTGTACAAGAAGAATTTTGCGAGTCTGAGGTAGGCAAAATACAAATCCACAGATATAGCCCACAAGCTTTAAAGATTATACAAAGCATGGATTATGATTTAAAGTTGAAACAAGGCCTCAACTATGGAAAAGGCAGACGAACACCGTTGCAGGGTAATTCTTACTGTCAACAAGCTCGTTTTGGGTTAGGGTATATAGCATGTCCTGCAAACTCACAACCTCGAGAGTCTGAGGCAGGACCTTCTAAATCAGCTTCTGTGGGCAAACGCCACGACATGTCTGGGGGTAGCCTACCTCGACAAAACAGGGCAGCATCCAAAGCTGGGGGTAGAATTCCCTCAGAATCCGAAGATGATGCAATGATGACGATCTTTCCGGAAGACCGTAAACTCAGGCATCGGGAGCCCGAAGTCCAAAAGACACTTTCTCCTTCAATGAAGATGACATCATTGAAATCTTTAATATGTTGATGAAGGAACACAAACTTCGGCTACCCAACATCAGATATCCTGAGAGGGCGAACAAAGTCGATGACCCAGATTATTATCTCTTTCATCGGTACATTCATCATCCTACAAGGGCGTGCTATGTACTGAAAAGGAGAATCCAGGAGTTGATCGACGCCAAAGTCATCACTTTGCATCTGTAAACGAAGGGATGATCATTGCAAATTAGTTTACTCTAACATGACAATTTGCTCCCCTCAGGAATATACCTGATAATGAGTCCCTAAAGTTTCCCCAGTGGATTCTTCAGGACTATCCTCACTCAGAAAAATCACTCCACAGTGAATTTTTTGGACATAAGTTTACCTCTGAACTATTGTCTAAATATTTCTTTACTTCCCTAGAGAGTTTGTCATGTTCATATTACTTCTGAACAAACTTTTCAAGTTTTTTGCTACCGATTATCATGTCCATATTACCTCTGATATCGGTTGTCATCTCAACTTAGCACCCGTACTTAACTCTAAGTACGCCAGTGGTGTTAGGTCCACAAAAACTGCCATGTCCATATTACCTCTGATATCAGTTGTCATCTCAACTTAGCACCCGTACTTAACTCTAAGTACGCCAGTGGTGTTAGGTCCACAAAAACTGTCACGTCTATATTACCTCTGGCAGGGCTTGTCCCAAACCTATTATTTGTACTCTTGTGCGCAACAAATGATAGGTCCACCAAAGATCCCCCAGTGGGATATCCTCAACAAATATGGTATCATACTACGTCCATATTACCTCTAGTATGATGACCAAAATTTGCGCAAATAATCATAAAGAAATGGAGGGCTCTTATATGATTGCAAATTGCGTTTACAGATTAGCTAAGCCTAAATAAAAATTTGGCAATAGCTACTATCAACTGCAAATTCTTAAAGAAGTACTATACTTGATCTCCTTCGTTTAATAGAGTATGACGAAGATCTTATTCTGACGATACCAAGCACAAAGGTTAGCTGGATTATATTCTATCAGGTTCAGGTGACCTCCGAATAGATATCCTTAACTAATTTGTAAACGTATCATGTTAATAATACTTCTGATAGTGTTTAGTATACAAATTAGTTGGATTATATTCTTTCAGGTTCATGTTAACTCTGAATAGATTTACATTCAGTAAAACCTTAACGAAAGAATGTCATGTTAATGATACCTCTGATATCACTTTTACCCTAGCCTATCAAATTCTAAAAATGATGGGCCCACAAAGTCAGAAAATGTGTCTTTATTATCTCCTAGAAATTATATTAGAAACAAAAAGTTACATCATTTGGAAGGATCAGTCAAATCATGGATCTGCTGCGCCAGTGCGGCCATCTTCTCATTCCGGGAGCTCAAAACTGTAGTGCGAGCCCGCTCCAGCCTTGCCTCCTCATTGTTAAAGGAAGATAGTTCGGACAAAGCTTTAACATAATCTGCACGGAGGGCACCCACATGCGCCAAGTTCTGCTGAGCTGTCTTCACTTGGCCCTCAAACACATCATGAACTGTCGATGTCTTGAGAAGCCTCTCCCTTGCCTGAGCGAGTTCAGCTTATAATTCTAGAACCCTCGTTTTATCTTCCTCACGTTCGGCCCGGCACTCAGCAAGCTGAGGAATAACCTCCACCAAGATTGCTTGCTCTTTATCCATCTCTTGTTGTTGTCCCTGGATGAATTTATTTAGCAATTCTATCTCTGAGCAAGCCTCGCAGTCAAAGAGTCATATTCAGCCTGGATCAGGTCGTCAATGCTGCCCTGGGATTGTTCCAAACTATTAACTATCTGCTCTAGTGTATCAGCTCTCCCAGCGTCGTTGAAATCTCTGATCGGTGCTATCATAAACTGGGAGGACCTCCTCAGAGCCTCAAAATCTAGATTCTTCGCCAGCACCATTGATATCAGCGTATTCAAAGTGGTGTAGAAGATATAGTATATTGCTCAATCAGCATGGCAAAATCAGATTGGGTGCTGGGAGTGGCTGCAATATCGACGAATCCCCTTCCAGGAACGACTGCAGATGGTGTCGTCAAGTCATCACTTCAGTAGAGGGCACGACAAAGGTAGAGGCACCGACAACGGTCGAAGTGACAGGCATACTCAAAGGAGGCATAGTTGTAATGACAGGCTCATCCTCCTCTCGAGATATCAGAGTTGTTTCGGGCGAGCCGGCACCCAAAAATATTTTCTCTTCGAAGTCGGGCACCTCCATGTCATCGGCAGGAGCTGCAATAGAGCCAAAAGTCGCGTCGACACTGCCTCCCCGTAGATGTCTTCCCCTGAAAAGAAGACAAGAGAAAGTTAATATCAATATGATATTAATTTTTCTAAAAGAGGCATAAAGACGACATTTACCCAGGGCCGATGGTATATATGTCGCATCGGCAGCCAGTACAGCTAAATCATTTCTTAATGATGCTAAGCGAGCTGTCATACCTGGAGAAGGGGGTGTGCCAACTGACACTGGCAGGTACTCCTCCAGGTTTTCACCAAGATCCACTCGAGGCTCATTGGGTAGAATCTCGCTGGATGTACTTACAGACGCGGTAGGAGTTACTCCCGTTACTGGTCTGGATAAGGGTTGAAATCTTATTATGCTCAGTCTCGAAGGCGATCTCGTACCACTACCTGAAGTGGTAGCAACGACAGCAGCCTCGAGCAAAGAATCTCCGATACTGCCAGCCAAAACTATGGAGGTTCTCTCTCTAATAGGCGAAGGACCTCTAGTCAAAAAATTATCCTCAGCAGGGGAAACAGCAGGCTCACTCTGAGGAGCCTCATGACTGGAAGCCCTGACGGGACCACTAACAGTCTTCTTTTTCTTATGAGGGGAAGCCTCCTTCAGAATAGGAGCCCTTCGCTTTCCAGAGATAACAAGAGGCTCTGCAGGCGGAGGTATTGCGCCTCTCGGTACTGTCAACAAGAATTCATCCGTACCAACAGCATCTTCACCTTCGTCAGAGGAGACTGATAGGACATCCTCTTTTCCGGAAGACTTATGAGTGGGCATCCTAAAACTTCCACGCATATCAAAATCACGATGGAAGGTATTGACGGCCACATAAAACTGGGCATACAAATGGAGGATGTGCAACTCCATGGAGAGAGAAGTCGAAGGTATAGTGAAGGCCGCTCCAGTACAACCGATTATAAAGTACCGCTATCCTCTCGCTCCATCAATAAGTCCACCTCTGGACTTGAAGCTGGTGATGGCATTTCCCATGTGCAACTGGTCATACCCAAACTGCCTAGCGAACCGACTAGGCAGATAGGGCTCCAAGAAGCAATGGTCTTTACTTCTGTACAATAAATGGGAAGGTCTAATGCAGACCAACCAATAAAAAGCTTCAGGAGAAAGAACGATCTTTCCTTCACCTGAGTCCTGAAGCCTGCTCCCCTGTTGATTGATATGTACAGTGGGGACGGTGCAGAAGAGCTTCCAGCTATGAGAAAAATTTAACGCTCGCCGACAGTCTACAACTGTGACCACGTTCCAAGTGGAGTTCTTGTAATTCAACAAAAAATTACTCCTCGAACTACTGCCAGAGCCGGGAGACATTACTCTGGGGTTATGGAGAATTAACCATCCCATCAGATACAGGAACGGTAATTCTACCCTGGGAAAGCTGTCACGCCGTATTTCATCGGCAAGCAGCCCATCAGTAATGGCCCTCAGGCCAGCTTGTATACGGCATACCATGGCATGGAGCAGGCCCAGTCTTGCCCTAAACACCAGACGCACTGCAGGCCATAAGGTGTTGCAGTGAATGTGATCCGAAGATGCAATGCCAGGTACTACCAGTCGGCGTAGCCATACAGAGAGGAAGCCAGCCAGTTGAGCTTCCCTTGACAGAGGCGTGCGGCAATGCCTCATATAACTGTAGGCTTTTGTGCCTGCAGGATAACTCCCTATCTCTTCGTTGAGAACTTGATCTGAAGCCCTAGCGTCTTCAATAAGGTCATTGACTACTTGAGCATTAAGCACGCTCAGAAGGCTCAGAGGCTTATCTCTGCTATCCACGACTTTGTCTGGCTTAGCATCTCGGGCCTGATGGAAAAAGAGGTAGGACGCCTACTTGTTGGTATGAGACAAATCAGAGGGCTCATTATAGAAAGTGGTGCAAGCAAGGTAGTGGCACATCAGCTCCTGGTATACTGCCACTACCCGAGGGTCTGTATCCCCCAGCTCCCGGTTTGTGGGAACATACTCTTCATAAGGAGTATCCCCCATTGGCAGTCTTAAAATCTCTGCCATCTCGTGGAGGGCCAATCCCAACTCCCCTAGCGGAGTGGCGAAAGTCCCGGTGAGCGAGATATACCGCTCCATCAGAGCCAAAAATAGGTTGGGATTGGGAGGCAGCCCAACACTGGTAGCACTCACAGCCGCGAACAGACCAATGCTCTCCAGCTCAGTCTAAAAATGCTTCAGGGTTCAGGCAGCTAAACGAGCCCATCGAAAATTTGTAGGGGTAAGCCACCCATTGGTCAGAAGATTAAGCTTGGGGTATACTCCTCCTTGTCCCATGAAGTCATTGCAGAAAGTCGGTAGCTGGACTGGTTGGAGCAGTGAAGTGTCTTCACTCAGGACACTACCCAAAAATAATCCCCTGAAAGGCATGACCGAGCCTGAAGGGCAGCTTATAAATAGCCCTTGGTCAGATCCTTTCTGGTAAAATATCTTTCCCGGCTGGCCGTGAAGATTGGGAATTAGGGTCCACGACATCTTCCTCGGATGTGTGGCATGGAAGAATGCCGAGATGGGATAATCTCTCGGCATCCTAGGCAAGTACATGACCATGCCCCCAGCAGTGAAAATCCAGTCTTCCTTCTTGGATTTCGTCTGGGATTGTTTGTCAATCATATCCCCGAAAAAAAAAGCTGGTTTTATATATTTGGCCCCATCTATATGTGACAGGGGCTCCCCGTTGATCATGCTCAACAGCATTCGCTCTCCTTGATACGATATCAAACTTCCCCTTCCTTCAGGATACTGGGGTCCGGAAATAGGAAATATCATATGGGACGAATCCTTGAGGTAATTGGAGTTCAGCATCCCAGCAGCAGAACCCATCACCTCAGCTAACGGAGGTATCTACAAGTTAACTACAAAGTTCAAGAAAAAATATGTCAGTCTCTATACTAGACCTCACAGTCTTGCAGCTTATGCCAAAGAGCAACAGTCTGTGCTTTTACGCCAAGACTGTAAAAAACTTAAGTTTTTACGCTGGAATCTCATTCCAAGGCGTAAAATCCAAGATTGACAGTATACACAAAATTTGACAGTCTGTGTTTATACACCAGACTGTCAAAGTTTGAGTTATTACACTATAATTTTCATCCAGAGCGTAACACCCAAAATTTGTAGTATACGCCAAATTTCGACAGTCAAAGCTTTTACGCCAGACTGCGAAAATATGGAGTTTTTACGCTGACACATTAGAAATGTGGGCGTAAAAGATGAAACATCTCTGTGCATCATCTTCCTCGAAGAGGCATTCAACACAGAAGATGACCTAGCGCATCCACGTAAAACGTGTGCGAAGGGTTTTTCATTTTTTTCGTCCCAAAAGCTTTACCTATAACGCCCGGTGCACAGCTCGTCGGTGCGATACTTCGTTCAGAGCAAGATTCGCTCTGCCCGATGGGAGTCGCTCTTGCTTGGGCAGAGGAGCAAGAAGAGAAGGCAGCTTTCTTTCCCTTAGAGGTGGAAGTTGGTTTCGGTGCCATTGCTAAAAACTCAGAGTGCTCAGAGAAGAAGCGAAGGAGAGTTCTCAAAGAAACGAAGGTTTTTCTTTTGCAAAAGACAGATGAAAAGTTTTTCTCTGAAGGCCATGGGGTATTTATAGAGTTCAGATAGACTCCTCGAATCCCTAACCAAATCTGATATTTAATATTCGGTTATGATTCGGGACAACGTCAGCCTATCATTTAGGGGAGACGGGCAGTCAGCGAATTCAAAAAGTTTTTCGTGCAGAGCAGATTCGTGATTTTATGCCAAGAAGTTTTTTATGCTCGGCAGCTACAAATCTACGGTTTTACGCTCAGAGGCTATAAGTCTACGGTTTTATGCCCGGATGCTTTTACGCTTGGTAGCTTTTACGCTCAAGAGGCTACAAACCTACGACTTCACGCTCAGAGGCTACAAATCTATGATTTCATGTTCAGAAGCTTTTTACGCTTAGAAGCGACAAATCTACGACTTCACGCTAGGATGTTTTTTTTTGACAGAGGCTACAAATCTACAGTTTTATGCCCGGATGCTCTCATGCTCAGCAGCTTTTACGCTCGAGAGGCTATAAACTTATGATTTTATGCTCATCGACATGACGGATCTATAACTTTTTGCATATCTGAAAATACGCAGGCCAGAGTATACGTATATCTGAACAATTCTCAAGACGGCCAATTACTAGGGTTCACACAGAAGATGCTCCTTCTTGGTCTCAAAACATCCCAAGTACCCAAAGCATATAGAGTTCAGCATTGAAAATGACTCTTATCCTTGGGTCGATTAGAAGTTCATCCGAAATCCAGTCAGAATATTTTCTCTACAGTTCAAGCATGGTCAGTTTTTTTACAGCCATTTCTTGCCCTATTCCAAGGGATTTTCGGGAAATCATTCTTGAAGATGATGGTCTGAACAAAATTCTTCTTATCAGAGAAGTGACAGTTCAGAATTCTACGCGACTCCTCGTTCAAAACAGTAGGACAGTTCGGATATTCGACTTAAATGCTAAGCAGCTTTCTGCACATCTTCAGTTATGCGTAAAAGATGGGACGAGTTCAGATACTTTTTTATCAGAGTCGGCGTAAAGTTATTCAGACGTGTCAAAGCTACACATATTCAGACTTCATCACAGCAAAAAATATGGCAAATCATCAGATGTGTAAAAGAAGACAATTTTATTAATCATGATTACATATGAGGAAAATCCAGTCTACAAAGGATTTTTCATCTTCATGATTACATATGAGGGAAATCTCGTCTACAAAGGGTTTCTCATCTTCATTCAGGATCACGCCAAGAATCTATTCTGCTAGGTTCTCATATTGGTGGAGATCTTTTTCCGTCTTCTTCAGCAGTTAATCGGCTTCCGCGGCCGATTAACAAAAAAATAATTAATGGCGGGAGGATACAAAACTGGACATATTTAAATTATTCAAGAGCCCATCCTCCATACGCCAGGACAGATTGAGTTGAGGTTTTAAACACAACTCAATACTGGAAGATAGGGCAAGCTGTATGGTCGAATGTGACCCTTCCTCTCTCCTGGACGAATTGCCATATGAAGTTGCTGATTATCCCGAGCAAAGGAAGCTATGATATCCTTCCATGATCCATCGTTGCAGAGGATATTTGCTTGAAGATGCCTTCTTTTTTGGCTCCTTATATACTAGAAGAGCATGATCTTCTACTTCCTCAAGTCGACCCGACGAAGTTCGGTAATCATCTCTGTGTGGGGAAGGAAATGTGGGAAGAACAGGTTAACTCATCAGCCTTTATATAGGAAAAAGAGAACACACCGAATCCCAACAAATCCCCAAAAATATGCCGAGAAATCAGCCTCGAGGAACGAGTCAGAACTTGACCGGTTCATGCTTCATTCAAAGTGTTTCAAATTACGAGGAATTTGAAAACTTTGAAGGGGGTCTTGTAGAAGCATGAAAAATACGCTGCAGAGTTATACGCAATATTTCAGTACTGTATGGCGTAAGACGTGACTTCAGAGCCATCGGCGTACAAACAGAGCTTTATCGCTAGTACAGCGTAAAATATAGCTCCAGAATAGCCCGCATAATACAGTATTTCCAGGCTGCTCTGGCGTAAAAAGGTTGTTACATCGCCACTTTGGCGTAAAACCTATTCGCTTTTAATGCAGTAGGAAGTCGTACGGAGAACTCTTCGTGTTCTTCGAATGAACCTGTCAGATCATGCAGTGAACCTGACTCCTGACAAAGAGTACTGCACGACTATCCAGACGATGGCTGTAATGATGGTGCGACACAGAGACTCAAACCGTCGTTTAGTGACATTTCCTTGATACAAGTCGCTTTTATGCGTTCAAGGGAATACGCTGCCTAGTTCTACACAGGCAGATGTGAGCTTTTACGCTCAGCAGAAGACAAACGAACCGCCATGTCAAAAGCTGCTCTTTGTACAGAGCTCGAGGCACGTCTCGATAGTTAATGCGCATGATGGGGGCAGATCTCTGTATTTAATGCACGAGAATTGGCTCTATTTTCAAAGACTGGGTGAGCCATAATTACGGCTAATACGTCAAGATCATCACCTCTGCATATTATGCCATCAGGCTATTTTCAGCTATAGGAGCACGTTGTATGCTACCTCCTTGAAATACGCTGACCTGGCTATTTTCAACCATAGGAGTACGCCGTATGCTATCTCCTCAGAATACGCCAACTCAGGCTACATTTGCATTGATGCGTAATAAGGCTATTTGGTACAAAATTCGCTCAAGACCTCAGTCAAGGAAGGAGGATCGGCTATTTTGTATGCTAGATACATATCCATGCAGCATCAGGCTTCTACGTCTACTAGGCTTCTACGCCTACTTGGCTTCTACGCCAACTTGACAACTACTCGGCTTCTACGCCATGGTGACAGTTATTGGCTTTTACGCCAACCTTTTCTACGTGAGGAACAGCTACCTACGTGGCTTGCATGTCGTGATCTTTGCAGCAGTTATACGCATTATCTCATAATGGGACACGCATCACACGCAGATTCAGAGGATCATTTATACGTGGGTGGCAGTTATTGTAACCGCCGCGTAAAAAGTGTCATACTCTCCACTATTCAGCTTCTACGCCGACTGGACGGTTACTGTCACTAAAACCCTATAAATAGAGACCTCTATTGACAGAGGTCCAGGGTCGAAGGGTCGGAAAAAGGTAGAAAACTCGGAGAATAGAAGTCGAAAAATCGAAGAACAGAGAGAAAAGTGCTCAGATAGAGAGTAGTGATCGACGAATTTGGCATCGAGCATCCACTCCCCTTTGTAATCTTTGAAGCTTCTCCGTCTTCTACAGCACTTCTTCATCATCGTGTGGTCCAAGGGACAAAGTGATCGACCGCAGATCCGACTCCTATAGCAATATTTACCCAGATTAAAATTTGTACTTGACATCCTCATATAGGATTAATTATACTTCTTGTTTGTAAACCAAAGAGAGGGTTTCGTATAAATCTTGTTTTATTTCTTTCGTTTATTATCAAACACAAGATAGCGACTCTGTTGGGGACGTCTTTCTTATCTGACGAGAAAGTAATTGCTCACCACGATGCAGTGTCAGTAGGATCAATGAAGAAGACCTTGGTTGTCCAGTTCGACCAATCTGCCTACGAAGATATGCTTCGAGCAGGGGGTAACTCTCACTCTCTCTCTCTCTGTCCAAGACAACAGGAAATTACATAAGCTGTGGATGCCCCGTACATCCCCTACCATTCCTGCTGACTCTCTGGTTTCTCCGACCAACAAGGTTGTAGCTTTGCAACCTCCGTGCCCCGTGCGTAAAACTCTGTCTCCCGTCTGTGACATCGTAGACAAAACTTCTGGTGATGCCTCAGTGCTAGTCCAGAAGTCTACTCCGCGTCCCGCGCGTAAAACTCTGTCTCCCATCAGTGACGTGGCAGACAAAACTTCCGGTGATGCCTTAGTGCTAATCCAGAAGTCTATTCCGCGCTCAACGCGTAAAATTCAGTCTCTCGTCTGTGACGTGGCAGACAGAATTTTTGACAATGCCTCAGCACAAAATCAAAAATTCCAAACGCGCTCTGCACGTAAAGATGTATCTTCCCTCCGTGGAAAAGTAGATGGTCCCTGCAATCTACGCAAGGGAAAACAAGTGGCAGAATTCTCAACTTCTCGGCCTTTACGCCAGCAAAAAAAGAATCTGCCCGCTCTCCAGATTACGCGAGAAGCTGATGGCCGATTGAGAACTTCCTCAGTTTTATGCCAACCTGAGCAGAGTTCCAAACTACGCCAAGTTAAGCCCCTTAGCGTAAAGAAGGCTCGGTTTACGGAGAGACACACTCCTCGGGGATCATCTGCTACTCATATGTCTAACCTGCTGTACACGGGTGGCAGGGGAAAAGTTATGGTTCCCAATATCCATATGCCAACTGATATAAACAGGAGGAACAAGCCTTCTTCTGTTAATCCTCCTGACTTACGTGAATTCCTGATCCAAAAATGCAAAGACAGGAGTTGTAACCAGGATTCTGTTCCCCTCACTACCAAGCGTGGGGAGATCATGTGGGAAGATGCGTCAATATCTAATATCGTCATGACATATGGGCCACATGAAGAGTCTGTCTTTATTGTTCCTCCAACTCACGACGACCAGCATCCAATAGACTTCGGTCGCATGGGAGCAGACCGATTGTACAAGAAGAATTTTGCGAGTCTGAGGTTGGCAAAATATAAATCCACAGATATAGCCCACAAGCTTTAAAGATTATACAAAGCATGGCTTATGATTTGAAGTTGAAACAAGGCCTCAACTATGGAAAAGGCAGACGAACACCGTTGTAGGGTAATTCTTACTGTCAACAAGCTCGTTTTGGGTTAGGGTATACAGCATCTCCTGCAAACTCACAACCTCGAGAGTCTGAGGCAGGACCTTCTAAATCAGCTTATGTGGGCAAACGCCACAACATGTCTGGGGGTAGCCTACCTCGACAAAACAGGGCAGCATCCAAAGCTGGGGGTAGAATTCCCTCGGAATTCGAATATGATGCAACGATGACGATCTTCCCTGAAGACCGTAAAACTCAGGCATCGGGAGCCCGAAGGCCAAAAGAGACTTTCTCCTTCAATAAAGATGACATCATTGAAATCTTCAATATGTTGATGAAGGAACACAAACTTCGGCTATCCAACATCAGATATCCTGAGAGGGCGAACAAAGTCGATGACCCAGATTATTGTTTCTTTCATCGGTATATTCATCATCCTACAAGGGCGTGCTATGTACTGAAAAGGAGAAACCAGGAGTTGATCGACGCCAAAGTCATCACTTTGCATCTGTAAACGAAGGGACGATCATTGCAAATTGGTTTTACTCTAACATGACAATTTGCTCCCCTCAGAAATATACCTGATAATGAGTCCCTAAAGTTTCCCCATTGGATTCTTCAGGACTATCCTCACTCAGAAAAATCACTCCACAGTGAATTTTTCGGACATAAGTTTATCTCTGAACTATTGTCCAAACATTTCTTTACTTCCCTAGAGAGTTTGTCATGTTCATATTACCTCTGAACAAACTTTTTGAGTTTTTGGCTACCGATTATCATGTCCATATTACCTCTGATATCGGTTGTCATCTCAACTTAGCACCCGTACTTAACTCTAAGTACGCCAGTGGTGTTAGGTCCACAAAAACTGCCATGTCCATATTACCTCTGATATCAGTTGTCATCTCAACTTAGCACCCATACTTAACTCTAAGTACGCCAGTGGTGTTAGGTCCACAAAAACTGCCACGTCCATATTACTCTGGCAGGGCTTGTCCCAAACCTATTATTTGCACTCTTGTGCGCAACAAATGATTGGTCCACCAAAGATCCTCCAGTGGGATGTCCTCAATAAATATGGTAACATACTACGTCCATATTACCTCTAGTATGATGACCAAAATTCGCGCAAACAATCATAAAGAAATGGAGGGCTCTTATATGATTGCAAATCGCGCTTACAGATTAGCTAAGCCTAAATAGAAATTTGGCAATAGCTACTATCAACTGCAAATTCCTGAAGAAGTACTATACTTGATCTCCTTCGTTTAATAGAGTATGACGAAGATCTTATTCTGACGATACCAAGCACAAAGGTTAGCTGGATTATATTCTATCAGGTTCAGGTGACCTCCGAATAGATATCCTTAACTAATTTGTAAACCTATCATGTTAATAATACCTCTGATAGTGTTTAGTATACAAATTTAGTTGGGTTATATTCTTTCAAGTTCATGTTAACTCTGAATAGATTTACATTCAGTAAAACCTTAATGAAAGAATGTCATGTTAATGATACCTCTGATATCACTTTTACCCTAGCCTATCATATTCTAAATATGATGGGCCCACAAAGTCAGAAAATGTGTCTTTATTATCTCCGAGAAATTACATTAGAAACAAAAAGTTACATCATTTGGGAGGATCAGTCAAATCACGGATCTGCTGCGCCAATGCGGCCATCTTCTCATTCCGGGAGCTCAAAACTGTGGAGGTTCCCTCTCTAATAGGCGAAGGACCTCTAGTCAAAGAATCAACCTCAGCAGGGGAAACAGCAGGCTCACTCTGAGGAGCCTCATGACTGGAAGCCCTGACGGGACCACTAACAGTCTTCTTTTTCTTATGAGGGGAAGCCTCCTTCAGAACAGGAGCCCTTCGCTTTCCAGAGATAACAAGAGGCTCTGCAGGCGGAGGTATTGCGCCTCTCGGTACTGTCAACAAGAATTCATCCGTACCAACAGCATCTTCATCTTCGTCAGAGGAGACTGATGGGACATCCTCTTTTCCGAAAGACTTATGAGTGGGCATCCTAAAACTTTCACGCATATCAAAATTATGATGGAAGGTATTGACGGCCACATAAAACTGGGCGTACAAATGGAGGATGTGCAACTCCATGTAGAGAGAAGTCGAAGGTATAGTGAAGGCCGCTCCAGTACAACCGATTATAAAGTACCGCTATCCTCTCGCTCCATCAATAAGTCCACCTCTGGACTTAAAGCTGGTGATGGCATTTCCCATGTGCAACTGGTCATACCCAAACTGCCTAGCGAACCGACTAGGCAGATAGGGCTCCAAGAAGCAATGGTCTTTACTTCTTTACAATAAATAGGAAGGTCTAATACAGACCAACCAATAAAAAGCTTCAGGAGAAAGAATGGTCTTCCCTTCACCTGAGTCCTGAAGCCTGCTCCCCTGTTGATTGATATGTACAGTGGGGATGGTGCAGAAGAGCTTCCAGCTATGAGCAAAATTTAACGCTCGCCGACAGTCTACAACTGTGACCACGTTCCAAGTGGAGTTCTTGTAATTCAACAAGAAATTACTCTCCGAACTACTGCCAGAGCCGGGAGATATTACTCTGGGGTTATGGAGAATTAACCATCCCATCAGATACAGGAACGGTAATTCTACCCTGGGAAAGCTGTCACGTCGTGTTTCATCGGCAAGCAGCCCATCAGTAATGGCCCTCAGGCCAGCTTGTATACGGCATACCATGCTATGGTGCAGGCCCAGTCTTGCCCCAAACACCAGACGCACTGCAGGCCATAAGGTGTTACGGTGAATGTGATCCCAAGATGCAATGCCAGGTACTACCAGTCGGCGTAGCCATACAGAGAGGAAGCCATCTAGTTGAGCTTCCCTTGACAGAGGCGTGCGGCAATGCCTCATATAACTGTAGGCTTTTGTGCCTGTAGGATAACTCCCTATCTCTTCGTTGAGAACTTGATCTGAAGCCCCAGCGTCTTCAATAAGGTCATCGACTACTTGAGGATTAACCACGCAAAGAAGGCTCAGAGGCTTATCTCTGCTATCCACGACTTTGTCTGGCTTAGCATCTCGGGCCTGATGGAAAAAGAGGTAGGACGCCTACTTGTTGGTATGAGCCAAATCAGAGGGCTCATTATAGAAAGTGGTGCAAGCAAGGTAGTGGCACATTAGCTCCTGGTACACTGCCACTACCCGAGGGTCTGTATCCCCTAGCTCCCGGTTTGTGGGAACATACTCTTCATAAGGAGTATCCTCCATTGGCAGTCTTAAAATCTCTGCCATCTCGTGGAGGGCCAATCCCAACTCCCCTAGCGGAGTGGCGAAAGTCCCGGTGAGCGAGATATACCGCTCCATCAGAGCCAAAAATAGGTTGGGATTGGGAGGCAGCCCAACACTGGTAGCACTCACAGCCGCGAACAGACCAATGCTCTCCAGCTCAGTCTGAAAATGCTTCAGGGTTCAGGCAGCTAAACGAGCCCAGCGAAGATTTGTAGGGGTAAGCCACCCATTGGTCCGAGGATTAACCTTGGGGTATACTCCTCCTTGTCCCATGGAAGAATGCTGAGATGGGATAATCTCTCGGCATCCTGGGCAGGTACATGACCATGCCCCCAGCAGTGAAAATCCAGTCTTCCTTCTTGGGCTTCGTCTGGGATTGTTTGTCAATCATATCCCCGAAAAGGAAAGTTGGTTTTATATATTATATTTTGCCCCATATATATGTGACAGGGGCTCCCCGTTGATCATGCTCAACAGCATTCGCTCTCCTTGAGACGATATCAAATTTTTTCTTCCTTCAGGATACTGGGGTCCGAAAATAGGTAATGTCACATGGGACAAATCCTCGAGGTAATTGGAGTTCAGCATCCCAGCAGCAGAACCCATCACCTCAGGCAACGGAGGTATCTGCAAGTTAACTACAAAGTTCAAGAAAAAACATGTCAGTCTCTATACTAGACCTCACAGTCTTGCAGCTTATGCCAAAGAGCAACAGTCTGTGCTTTTACGCCAAGACTGTAAAAAACTTGAGTTTTTACGCTGGAATCTCATTCCCAGGCGTAAAATCCAAGATTGACAGTATACACAAAATTTGACAGTCTGTGTTTATACGCCAGACTGCCAAAGTTTGAGTTATTACGTTGGAATTTTCATCCAGAGCGTAACACCCAAAATTTGTAGTATACACCAAATTTTGACAGTCAAAGCTTTTACGCCAGACTGCGAAAATATGGAGTTTTTACGCTGACACATTAGAAATGTGGGCGTAAAAGATGAAACATCTCTGTGCATCATCTTCCTCGAAGAGGCGTTCAACACAGAAGATGACCTAGCGCATTCACGTACAACGTGTGCGAATGGTTTTTTGTTTTTTGTCGTCCCAAAAGCTTTACCTATAACGCCCGGTGCACAACTCATCGGTAGGACACTTCGTTCAGAGCGAGATTCGCTCTGCCCGATAGGAGTCGCTCTTGCTTGGGCAGAGGAGCGAGAAGAGGAGGCAGCTTTCCTTCCCTTAGAGGTGGAAGTTGGTTTTGGCGCCATTGCTAAAAACTCAGAGTGCTCAGAGAAGAAGCGAAGGAGAGTTCTCAAAGAAACGAAGGTTTTTCTTTTGCAAAAGAAAGATGAAAAGTTTTTCTCTGAAGGCCATGGGGTATTTATAGAGTTCAGATAGACTCCTCGAATCCCTAACCAAATCCGATATTTAATATTCGGTTATGATTCGGGACCACGTCAGCCTATCATTTAGGGGAGACGGGCAGTCAGCGAATTCAAAAAGTTTTTCCTGCAGAGCAGATTCGTGATTTTATGCCAAGGAGTTTTTTACGCTCGGCAGCTACAAATCTACGGTTTTACGCTCAAGGCTATAAGTCTACGGTTTTATGCCCGGATGCTTTTACGTTCGGTAGCTTTTACGCTCAAGAGGCTACAAACGTACGACTTCACGCTCAGAGGCTACAAATCGATGATTTCATGCTCAGAAGCTTTTTACGCTTAGAAGCGACAAATCTACGACTTCACGCTAGGATGTTTTTTTTTTGACAGAGGCTACAAATCTACAGTTTTATGCCCGGATGCTCTCATGCTCAGCAGCTTTTATGCTCGAGAGGCTACAAACTTATGATTTTATGCTCATCTACATGACGGATCTATAACTTTTCGTATATCTGAAAATACGCAGGCCAGAGTATGCGTATATCTGAACAATTCTCAAGACGGCCAATTACAAGGGTTCACACAGAAGATGCTCCTTCTTGGTCTCAAAATATCCCAAGTACCCAAAGCATACAGAGTTCAGCATTGAAAATGACTCTTATCCTTGGGTCGATTGGAAGTTCATCCGAAATCCAGTCAGAATATTTTCTCTACAGTTCAAGCATGGTCATTTTTTTTTACAGCCATTTCTTGCCCTATTCCAAGGGATTTTCGGGAAAT
Organism: Iris macrosiphon; assembly: GCA_036927795.1. NCBI lineage: Eukaryota > Viridiplantae > Streptophyta > Magnoliopsida > Asparagales > Iridaceae > Iris > Iris macrosiphon. Next base: position 140,146,796 of record JAYESA010000007.1, read on the forward strand.
CATTCTTGAAGATGATGGTCTGAACAAAATTCTTCTTATCAGAGAAGTGATAGTTCAGAATTCTACGCGACTCCTCGTTCAAAACAGTAGGACAGTTCGGATATTTGACTTAAATGCTAAGCAGCTTTCTGCACATCTTCAGTTACGCGTAAAAGATGGGACGAGTTCAGATACTTTTTTATCATAGTCGGCGTAAAGTTATTTAGACGTGTCAAAGCTACACATATTCAGACTTCATCAAAGCAAAAAATATGGCAAATCATTAGATGTGTAAAAGAAGACAATTTTATTAATCATGATTACATATGAGGGAAATCCAGTCTACAAAGGGTTTTTCATCTTCATGATTACATATGAGGAAAATCTCGTCTACAAAGGGTTTCTCATCTTCATTCAGGATCACGCCAAGAATCTGTTCTGCCAGGTTCTCATATTGGTGGAGATCTTTTTCTGTCTTCTTTAGCAGTTAATCGGCTTCCGCGGCCGATTAACAAAAAAATAATTAATGGCGGGAGGATACAAAACTGGACATGTTTGAATTATTCAAGAGCCCATCCTCCATACGTCAGGACAGATTGAGTTGAGATTTTAAACACAACTCAATACTGGAAGACAGGGCTAGTTTGTCTGCCCTCGTCCACCAACGACGGAAGAAAATACAGCTTGCAAGTTGTATGGTCTAATGTGACCCTTCCTCTCTCCTGGACGAATCATCATATAAAGTTGCTGATTATCCCGAGCAAAGGAAGCTATGATATCCTTCCATGATCCATCGTTGCAGAGGATATTTGATTGAAGACGCCTTCTTTTTCGGCTCCTTATATACTAGAAGAGCATGATCTTCTTCTTCCTCAAGTCGACCCGACGAAGTCCGGCAATCATCTCTTTGTGGGAAAGGAAATGTGGGAAGAACAGGTTAACTCATCAGCCTTTATATAGGAAAAAGAGAACACACCGAATCCCAACAATCCCCAAAAATTTGCCGAGAAATCAGCCTCGAGGAACGAGTCAGAACTTGACCGGTTCATGCTTCATTCAAAGTGTTTCAAATTACAAGGAATTTGAAAACTTTGAAGGGGGTCTTGTAGAAGCATGAAAAATATGCTGCAGTTATACGCAATATTTCAGTGCTGTGTGGCGTAAGACGTGACTTCAAAGCCATCGTCGTACAAACAGAGCTTTATCGCTAGTACAGTGTAAAATATAGCTCAAGAATAGCCCGCATAATGCAGTATTTCCAGGCTGCTCTGGCGTAAAAAGGTCGTTACATCACCACTTTGGCGTAAAACCTATTCGCTTTTAATGCAGTGGGAAGTCGTACGGAGAACTCTTCGTGTTCCTCGAATGAACCTGTCAGATCATGCAGTGAACCTGACTCCTAACAAAGATTACTGCACGACTATCCAGACGACGGCTGTAATGATGGTGCAACACAGAGACCCAAATCGTCGTTTAGTGACATTTTCTTGATACAAGTCACTTTTACGCGTTCAAGGGAATACGCTGCCTAGTTCTACACAGGCAGATGTGAGCTTTTACGCTCAGCAGAAGACAAACGAACCGCCACGTCAAAAGCTGCTCTTCGTACAGAGCTCGAGGCACGTCTCGGTAGTTAATGCGCATGATTGGGGCAGATCTCTGCATTTAATGCACGAGATTTGGCTCTATTTTCAAAGACTGGGTGAGCCATAATTACGGCTAATACGTCCACATCATCACCTCTACATATTACGCCATCAGGCTATTTTCAGCTATAGGAGCATGTTGTACGCTACCTCCTTGAAATATGCTGACCTGGCTATTTTCAACCATAGGAGTACGCCGTATGTTATCTCCTCGGAATACGCCAACTCAGGCTACATTTGCATTGATGCGTAATAAGGCTATTTGGTACAGAATTCGCTCAAGATCTCAGTCAAGGAAGGAGGATCGGCTATCTTGTACGCTAGATACCTATCCATGCAGCATCAGCCTTCTACGTCTACTAGGCTTCTACGCCTACTTGGCTTCTACGCCAACTTGACAACTACTCAGCTTCTACGCTATTGTGACAGTTATTGGCTTCTACGCCAACTTTTTCTACGCTTGGGACAACTACCTACGTGGCTTGCATGCCATGATCTTTGTAGCAGTTATACCCATTATCTCATAATAGGATACGCGTCACACGCAGATTCAGAGGATCATTTATACGTGGGAGGCAGTTATTGTAACCGCCGCATAAAAAGTGCCATACTCTCCACTATCCGGCTTCTACGTCGACTGGACGGTTACTGTCACTAAAACCCTATAAATAGAGACCTCTATTGACAGAGGTCCAGGGTCAAAGGGTCAGAAAAAGGTGGAAAACTCGGAGAATAGAAGTCAAAAAATTAAAGAACAGAGAGAAAAGAGCTCAGACAGAGAGTAGTGATCGACGATTTTGGCATCGAGCATCCACTCCCTTTGCAATCTTTGAAGCTTCTCCGTCTTCTACAGCACTTCTTCATCATCGTGTGGTCCAAGGGACAAAGTGATCAACCGCAGATCAGACTCCTATAGCAATATTTACCCAGATTAAAATTTATACTTGACATCCTCGTATAGGATTAATTGTACTTCTTGTTTGTAAACCAAAGAGAGGGTTTCGTATAAACTTTGTTTTATTTCTTTCGTTTATTATCAAACTGATCTCTCAACATATGTTGTTGGGTGGTCAAAAAGAATGCCATGGGTCTTCTGCTCAATGCGTCAACTACTACGTTGGCCTTTCCCGGGTGGTACTGTAGCTCAATCTCAAAGTCTGTCATTACCTCAAGCTAACGTCTTTGTTTCTGGTTCAGGTCCTTCTGAGTATAGACGTACTTCAGGCTCTTATGATCTGTGAATATCTCTACTCTTTCTCTATATAGGTAGTGCCTCAAAAGCTTCAAAGAAAAGATCACTGCGGCAAGCGCCAAGTTGTGAGTGGGATAGTTCTTCTGATGGGTCCTTAACTGCCTAGAGGCATAGGCTACAACCTTTTCATGCTGCATCAAGAAGCATCCTAATCCTTTCCCAGATGCATCGCTATAGATCACGAATCCTCCAGTTCCAAAAGGTATAGTCAAGATAGGTGCCGTAGTTAGACGCTTCTTCAGCTCATTGAACGCTGTCTGACACTCCTCTGTCCAGGTAAAATCTTGCTCCTTATGGGTCAAGCGAGTCATCGGTTCTGTAATCCTTGTGAAGTTCTCTATGAACCTCCGATAATATCTGGCAAGTCCTAGGAAACTCCTCATCTCTGGAACATTGGTAGGGGTTGGCCATGTCTCTGCTGATGAAATATTTGCCGGATCTACTGAAATACCATCTCCTAAGATAACGTGTCCAAGAAAAGTGACACGATCTAAGAGGAACTCGCACTTGCTCAGCTTGGCATAAAGCCTCTCTCGCCTCAGCATTTCCAATACTTTCCTTAAATGCTCTTCGTGCTCCTCGTGGCTCTTCGAATACACCAAGATGTCGTCGATGAAGACTACCACGAACTAGTCTAGGTATTGGTGGAAAACTCTGTTCATCAAGTTCATAAATACGGCAGGCGCGTTCGTCAGTCCAAAAGGTATCACCAAGAACTCGTAGTGACCATAACGAGTGTTGAATGCTGTCTTTGGAATGTCTTCTCTTCGCACCTTTACTTGATGATAATCCGATCTCAAGTCGATCTTTGTGAACACCACTGCTCCTGTCAGCTGGTCAAACAAATTATCAATCCGCGGCAGGGGGTACTTGTTCTTGATAGTCAAGGCATTAAGGGCTCTGTAATCAATGCACATACGGACTGTCCCATCCTTCTTAGGTATAAACAATACTGGGGCTCCCCAGGGTGATGCACTAGGACGGATAAATCTTTTGTTCTGCAACTCCTCTAATTATAGTTCAGCTCATCTAGTTCCTTCTTCGCCAATCAGTATACATTTGAAGATACCGGTGCTACTCCGGGTACTAGTTCAATAGTGAACTCCATATCTCTATCTGGCGGTAAGCTTGGCACTTCCTCCGGGAAAACATCCTCGAATTTTGCAACTATCGGTGGGGATACTATCTCCATAGCCATGTAAGCTCCAGCTGTCTGTCCTACTCCTTGCTCGACGATCCCTCGCATGTACTCGAACTTCGGTTAATCTGTCGATCTAAAAGTGACGCTACCCATCCGGCAGTCAAGTACGACATTATACTGGCTTAACCAGTCCATGCCTAATACGACGTCAAAGTATGGCATTAGAAATACCAAGAATCGTGCTCTCATCTCTCTACCACACATGACTACCAAGCACGTTCTAATAGTGCTGGTAACCGGCATGATACCTCCTCCGGTAAGAATTTCCAACTCTTAGGTAAGGGGAAAGTAGCTACTCTATTCATAGCTATGAATCTACTAGATATGGAAGATAATGTAGCTCCAGAATCAAACAATGCAGTCGCAGGTAATGATGCAACTAAAATGGTACCTGTGATAGCTTTCCCTTCTATTTCCTCCTCAGTAGATGCTAGTGCAAAGGCCAGTTCGTGCCTCTGTCCTCCGGTATGCTGTCGGGTTCGATCAAACTGTACCTCATGTGGGGACAAAGGTGGTCCCCTCTGAAATCCTTCGGGTGCTGGTGGACGTTGACCTCCTGGCGGGGGTAGTATCCTCTGGACTGGTGCTGCTGGCCTCTGTCCGGTCTGCGGTGCTGCCTCTCTGCGCTGTGGGCAGTCTCAGACTTGGTGCTGGCTCGATCCATAAATCATGCATGTCCTCAATCTCTTTCGGCAGTCCTTCTCGAAATTTCCTCTCTTACCATAGTGGTAGCAAATCGGAAGCTCCTTTTGCTGGTATGGTGTGGTCCTCTGCTGTATCTGCGCTCCGGGACGACGGATCGGTCCTTCTGCTCCGGGCTGGGCTCTGGCTGGTGTGGTCGTGCTGGAACGTCTTACTCCTCTTTTGATGGTCTCCTGGATCCTCGCCTCTGAAAGAACCTCCTCATAAGAAATCCTCGCCTGGGTGGTGGTTGTACCTCTGCAGCTTGAAAGTGAGGCCGTGATGGAATCTCTGGGCTTTCTCTAGATCGTTGGGTATCAGAACGGCACCAAATCTGCTAAGACGGCTAAACTCCGTGTCATATGCGTCTACGATCATATTTTCTTGTTCTAGATGTAGGAACTGGGAGTACATGGCATTTCTGACTGTGGCCGGGAAATACTTCGTATTGAAGTATTCTAAGAACTGCTTCTACGTCTGGGTCTTGCCTACACTGCGCTCAATAGAATCCTACCAGTGATGGGCGTTGCCTTTCAGTTGGGCCCTTACTGCGATCATCCAAAGGTCTGGATGTAGTTGTGAAGCCTCTAGTAGCATCTCCGTGTTGGCGACCCAATCGAAGATCTCCTCTACAGTCTCGTTGCCCAAAAAAGTATTCGGACCCATCTGGCGGAACCATCGTACAGTACCACCTGTCTGAGCTGGTGGAGGTGCTGGTACGGGTGCTGTGACAGGTGTCCTCTCCAGAACTGCCATCAAACTCTGTCTCAATGTCTCGGTCAGGTGCCACTGTGCCTACATTATAGTCTGGAAGAACTGAAGCATCTGTGGCTGTCCATCTGATTGTAGCATCTAGGTTGAGGTGCTGGCAATGTAACCTCCGGCTGCGCGATAGGTGTCTCCTCGGATGTCGGCCTTTCGGTTTGTGGCATCGGCGTAGCACCCGAAGTCTGGACCTCAAAATGTTGCGTGGGGATCGTTTGGGAAGTCTGTCCCTCGTGATGCTATGTAGGATCGCCCTGAGAAGTCTTGCACCAATGTATCAGTGGGGCCTTTAGAATTATCGGGGCCTGTGGTAGTGGTTGCTCTCCAGGTGGTCCCTGGGATATCTTCTCTTTCTGGGTGGTGTCGGTTGGCACTACGGCGCCGTGTGCTCCTCGTCCACTGCGCAAGTTCATCTTGCTGCAAGAGATAGAGCTTCATTAAAAGAGTACGGAATCAAACAAGCAGGATGCAGATATTTAGAAGTAGTACAAAGGAAGTTCAAAGACGTAATCAAAGTGGATGAGACCTAGTAATTTCTATCCTATTGCAGGCTCGCTGGGCATGTTACCATACCGCAAGCGATAAATATGACCTGCATGGGCCACCACTAAAACCATGTCACGCCCTAGTCCCAAAAATACTCGGGACCAGGCCACGTGGCAATAGCCAGCTGACACGTCTCTGAGGATATCCTAATTTAATGGATCCTAACGAAGAGTGCTACGCTGTCCTAAATTACTAACAAGTCCAATATCAATATCAAACAGGTAATCTAATCTCATCCGCAAATATAACCAAAAAGTACTAGAATAAATACTGGAAAATAAACGTCAGTCTCAAATATCATAGTACAACCAAGAATGTCTGGTGGGGACAAACCCACTACTATGACAAAATAAAAGTACTGAATGACAGATAAAAAGAGTAATGACTAGGGCATCGGCTGACTAGATAATGATGCTCCAATCCTAGGCAGAAGGCCTACCAACTGATCATGAACTCTGACGGTAACACCTCTAGCTCCTCCGCAGTTGCGTACCTAGTCTCCTGTCTGGGGCCGTACACTGTGGGGTAATATGCCTCGTCCAAATCTGGAAAGAAACTAGGTCCTCAGAGGGACGTAACAAGATACATAGAAGCATGCCATATATAATTACTGAATAAAATAAAATAAAGGGTGTGCTAACCATCTACATGAATGCAATGTGAGGACAACTTTGGTACGTATGGGTAGGCATAGGCATAACGTCCATACTCCGAAGAGAGTGGCATCACATCCATATCGCTCCGAAGAACATGGAAACAGTATAGTATATCGTCCATATCGCTCCGAAGAACGTGGCCGCAGTATAGTATATCGTCCATATCGCTTCGAAGAACGTGGCACAGCAGTGTAAAGAAAGTCATTAGATCTGTAGCTCCTTCAGATACTACGGATTCCAATGTGTGTATCCTATATGCCTACTAGTTGTTCTTCACGCCCAATGTAGATATACAAGTCGAATACTCGACGTACATACCACGTATCTATATGCCAAGTCTCTACTAATCATATAATCTTGAATTACGTACTAAACTGTGATGCATGTCATACGCACCGATAGCTAGTCGGGTACGTGAATCCGCATCCCAATATAAATTTGTTACCGTGAAACGTGTAAGAGTGTCAGGTCTTGGAAGATATGAGAGTATCCTCCCAATGGGGTGAGTCTGCTAGTGACTAGGTCAAGTACACTACTTATCGACGCATTCATCGACTGCACCCGAGTCAATCTCGGACGCGCATAGTTATTTGAAATAAAACAACAAGATATTATACAACATATGCATAAGTTAAATTAAATAGTAAATAGGGCAAGGTATATTGCCTGGGTCCTCAAGCTGCGAATGCCAATAGCCTGCTCCTAAAGTATCTCCTGGCTGGTCTAGTGACCCTAAACATACAATATAATATAGCAATTCTATCATCAGACACTAAAGTAATACTTACAGAGCCACTACTTTGCTCTTAGACACTGACTAAAGGGTCACGGCTGGTCGACTACAGAGTCGCGTGTGCACGTAGCTAAGATGCACTCGTGTCCTGTCCTCAGTTACCGTGTACCTCACGACAATAAATTACCAAGGTTATGTGTTTACGAAACTACTTATGTTTTGTACAAATACATGTCCTTATTTTTTATGTTAAAGTGTACTTGGTCCATGTCTAGGTTTTTAGACAAAATCCAAAGTTCTTATTAACAGGTCCTATTATTAGGATAATTACTAATTATTAATTACTATATAATCTAATTAAACATACATACACATATATATTTTTACATTACCTTACTCGTGTCGACGACACAAGAAGGAAAAGGATGAAGGAAACGTGTACCTAGTTGGCTGAACGAGGGGGGTCTGTGCTCGTCGACTGGCTGTCCTCCGGCGTGGGGACGGAGCTCCGGTCTCGCACAGGCAGCACGACAGCAGCAACTCGGCAGCAGTTGCAGCAGCGGCAGCAGCAGGGACAGTCGCGGTAAGGCGGTTGGGGGTAGTACTGGTCGTAGAAAAGGTGGTGCTGGTCGGGCTGGCAGTGGTGGCTGAGATGGTGTGACGGTGGTCAGGCGACTGGTGCAGTCGGGATCGGGTAAGGATGGAGTAGGGTGTCACGCCCCGATCTCCCGCAGGCAAATCGGCCGTTCCCGCTAGGCGGGAATCACCCTCACTAGTGCTCCCGCGGAACGATCGCTTAACCCATCCGGGCGTGATGTCGCACGAGCGTGAGCCACGCCCGTGCAAGGCCATGGTTCATTGGCTGGCGGCAAGAGTTCTAAGCCACAGAGTCGCACAGATTGTCCGAGTGCAGCGGAGTCATGAACGCATAGCGATTTGATAACAGGTTCACTGAGTCGACAATATAGCGGAAGCATAGAAACATAAGTTGAAGTAAAGCAAGCTCTTTTATTGATATAAACTTTTGTTACAGGCGGCGTATAGCCGAGATTACAAGTCGCTCAAGCCTCTCTCTCTGTAACAGTAAAAGCGTAGAAAGTGGCTATAACTGTGGAATGATTGTACAGACGATGTTCATAACTTATGTCTTGTATATGTGCTTCAGTCTCGGACGCACCGTTACAAGGCTTCAGAGGGAACTCCTGGCCTTTGCACGCACGTTGGAGGCGTCCGCACCGAACGAGGTTCTCCTGCACCCTGCATACAAACTGGTGGATTATCAGTACATTGAATGCACTGGTGGGGAAGCTACTCGCCCGCTCGACAAATCCAAACACGTAATACAGGTTCCGTGCATAACTATTAAGTTGTCTTTCTAGTTGTCTTAGGATCAGTTTGATGCAGATATTGAATAGCTTAACGTGTCGGGCAGTGCGCCGTGCGATGTTAGAGGAAACACGGCGAGACTTACCAACTTACCATCTCCTTCCCTGTCCAAGGCAAACATTATTAATTTAAGCAGGAGCATGTATAAACATTCAGGAGGCAAGCATATGCAAACAAGAGTATTTATTTCAAGATCATTCAGGTGTTTAGTTGCTCTTGATGCGATACAGTGCCTCGCACGCGGATAGCCGCTAAGCGAGGATGAATTATTTATCTTTCGTTTACAAGCAAGCATGCAACAAGTTCAATATAAGGCGATCATTGGCGTATGCCATATGGACGGTATAGTCTAGACGAGATGGTTTGCAACAAAGAACAAGAGGCGCTGCAAGCCATTCCGACGAACAAGAGACTATTTAGTCTAGACGAGAATGCTTTGCAACAAAGTACAAGAGGTGCTGCAAGCCATTCCGCCGAACAAGAGACTAAGAACAATTGGTCTCGCCCGGACCGGGTCGATGCCAGTGCCCCAGCATCGCCCGCGAGACCGTTTCCATGTGCACTGGTTGTCCATGATCGAACGGGGCCTTGGTTGGGGCAACAAGAGTACAAGACAAGAGTACAAGACAAGAGGCAAGCTGTTGAGGCAACAATAGTACAAGACAAGATGCATTGCCTATTTCGTTGTTCAGTGACTGTCTTTTGCCTTGATGCAATTCTCCTAGGGCGGAGATTGCCTTGGTGACCTAGCGGTCCCGAATACTTACAGGTTCGTTCAGGCACGGAACGACTACGTAGTAGTCTCCCGGGGTTTGGATGAAAACACGGTAACAATCAAGCAGACAAGCATGCGTTCTAAGGAACATAATCAGCACATTTGCTCGGGCCCGAAGGTAGTCCGAGAGATGAAACCGTTAAGGGACTTAGCATGCGAGGGTCTGATTATATAAGCAGTATTTCATCTCCATGTTCTAGCAAGTAATACAAGTTGGAATTATTCTCTTAGCTAGGTGCGTTGGATTTATTAGCATGCAGGGGTTGAATCACCTAGCGACTAGCATGAATATTCCAGATTTTATGTGTGCTGGCTAAGCAAAGACAAGTTCACCGTAGCCACCCACCTTAGCGATGATTCGCCTCGGTAAAGCGATACGTCTGAGCGATCCTCTGAAAGTCCAAGCCGGATTCCTGTAGGGACAAGTCTGGATATCCTTTGCTTCTTGTTTGAGGCAAAGTGGGTCGGGACAGCTGCACGATTGCCGTTTGAGACGGCAGTCCGCTTGAGCGGAACGGGGTGTTACATCCTACCCAACTTAGAAAAAGTCTCATCCTCGAGACTTACTAAGGACAAGCAGTAATCTAGGGTTTGAGGTAATCCTAGACAAGTCGTTGCACTTATTTATTTGGATATTCACTTGCACAAGCGTCAAAATCAGCATATCGCTTAGACTGGATCGTGCGCACCTTCGACATGCATTTCTAGTGTGAGCACGTCAACCAGCTTAGTGATAGCGAAGTCTCAGCACTCGAGTTTCACCTTTTTCTTAAGTCTTGGATGGTGCACTAGTTCAAGGCGTCCCTCGAATAGATGCATTCAACCAAACTTAGGGTTAGTGAAAATCGGACAAGCTACTAGCGATACTCTCAAGGGTTCGCACAGGTTGGCACAAAGGCCACTCGCAGCATACAACCAGACAAGAAATCATATCATTCAAAATGCATTTGAAAATATTTAGACTTATTGTTGGAACATCCCATCGAGGCATTGAGAGAGAGCGTGCACATAACCCACGAATGAGCTTTCGAAACAGAGATATCGAATCGAAGTCCAAAGGTGTAGAAGCCAGGCTCTGATACCATTCTGTCATGCCCCGATCTTCCGCAGGCAAATCGGCCGTTCCCGCTAGGCGGGAATCACCCTCGCCAGCGCTCCCGCGGAACGATCGCTTAACCCATCCGGGCGTGATGCCGCACGAGCGTGAGCCACGCCCGTGCAAGGCCATGGTTCATTGGCTGGCGGCAAGAGTTCTAAGCCACAGAGTCGCACAGATTGTCCGAGTGCAGCGGAGTCATGAACGTATAGCGATTTGATAACAGGTTCACTGAGTCGACAATATAGCGAAAGCATAAAAACACAAGTTGAAGTAAAGCAAGCTCTTTTATTGATATAAACTTGTGTTACAGGCGGCGTATAGCCGAGATTACAAGTCGCTCAAGCCTCTCTCTCTGTAACAGTAAAAGCGTGCCAAGTGGCTACAACTGTGGAATGATTGTACAGGCGATGTTCACAACTTATGTCTTGTATATGTGCTTCAGTCCCGGACGCACCGTTGCAAGGCTTCAGAGGGAACTCCTGGCCTTAGCACGCACGTTGGAGGCGTCCGCACCGAACGAGGTTCTCCTGCACCCTGTATACAAACTGGTGGATTATCAGTACATTGAATGCACTGGTGGGGAAGCTACTCGCCCGCTCGACAAATCCAAACATGTAATACAGGTTTCGTGCACAACTATTAAGTTGTCTTTCTAGTTGCCTTAGGATCAGTTTTATGCAGATATTGAATAGCCTAACGTGTCGGGCAGTGCGCCGTGCGATGTTAGAGGAAACACGGTGAGACTTACCAACTTACCATCTCCTTCCCTATCCAAGGCAAACATTGTTAATTTAAGCAGGGGCATGTATAAACATTCAGGAGGCAAGCATATGCAAACAAGAGTATTTATTTCAAGATCATTCAGGTGTTTAGTTGCTCTTGATGCGATATAATGCCTCGCACGCGGATAGCCGCTAAGCGAGGATGAATTATTTATCTTTCATTTACAAGCAAGCATGCAACAAGTTTAATACAAGGCAATCACTGGCGTATGCCATATGGACGGTATAGTCTAGACGAGATGGTTTGCAACAAAGAACAAGAGGTTCCGATGAACAAGAGACTATTTAGTCTAGACGAGAATGCTTTGCAACAAAGTACAAGAGGAGCTGCAAGCCATTTCGCCGAACAAGAGACTAAGAACAATTGGTCTCGCCCGGATCGGGTCGATGCCAGTGCCCCAGCATCGCCCGCGAGACCGTTTCCTTGTGCACTGGTTGTCCATGATCGAACGGGGCCTTGGTTGGGGCAACAAGAGTACAAGACAAGAGTACAAGACAAGAGACAAGCTGTTGAGGCAACAATAGTACAAGACAAGATGCATTGCCTGTTTCGTTGTTCAGTGACTGTCTTTTGCCTTGATGCAATTCTCCTAGGGCGGAGATTGCCTTGGTGACCTAGCGGTCCCGAATACTTGCAGGTTCGTTCAGGCACGGAACGACTACGTAGTAGTCTCCCGGGGTTTGGTTGAAAACACGATAACAATCAAGCAGACAAGCATGCGTTCTAAGGAACATAATCAGCACGTTTGTTCGGGCCCGAAGGTAGTCCGAGAGATGAAACCGTTAAGGGACTTAGCATGCGAGGGTCTGATTATATAAGCAGTATTTCATCTCCATGTTCTAGCAAGCAATACAAGTTGGGATTATTTCCTTAGCTAGGTACGTTAGATTTATTAGCATGCAGGGGGTAAATAACCTAGCGACTAGCATGAATATTCCAGATTTTATGTGTGCTGGCTAAGCAAAGACAAGTTCACCGTAGCCACCCACCTTAGCGATGATTCGCCTCGGTAGAGCGATACGTCTGAGCGAGCCTCTGAAAGTCCAAGCCGGATTCCTGTAGGGATAAGTCTGGATATCCTTTGCTTCTTGTTTGAGGCAAAGCGGGTGGGGACAGCTGCACGATTGACGTTTGAGACGGCAGTCCGCTTGAGCGGAACGGGGTGTTACATAAGAAATGATGCGGGTGGTGATGGCGACGTTGATGATGGTGAGGGAGTGGTGGACCGGCGAGTCTGGTGGTGGTGGTGTCCGGTCGGGGTAGGGGATGAGTGCTCGGCAAGGGTGGGGTGTTCGGCTAAATGTTTTTATTTTCTAGGGTTTCAATAGAGAGAAATATGTATTTATATAGGAGAGGGAAATATGGGCTGACCTCGAAGTTTGGGCCGACCAGGGCTTTTTGGATGGTGAACATGACCACATGAAAGGGTGTAGAGTGTACATGGGCTAGGTTGGGTCTTGCTTTGGGTGATATTGGTCTCTAATTTAATTTAATTAAAACAAATGCACAAGGCGTTCTTTTAATCAATTGAAGATACATGGGATTAAAATTGGGTGAGACACAAATGTCATGGGCGTAGCAGGCTCGGAATAATTTAATGCCATAATTTGGGTTATATGGAACATGTTGAGGTTGTGTCTCCAATTTCAAATAGGAATGGGCAATTATGAGAAATTGGATTTATTGGAATTATACATGGACATCTGTAACAAATATTGTGCAGCTAAAATGAAGCACAATATAGAGTATTTAAAAGTTATACAAGGGTCAGATGGGTAGTCTGGCATGTCTAGGAAGTGTGTATTTAATTTGTTTGAAGGTAACTACTAGTGTAGCCCTCCAAACATCCAAGCAACGGTAAGGTGTATTAAGTTATTTAATTGTTGCACATTAATTCTAATTGTATCCAAATTAATCATAGTCTCTTAATCTAAATTAAATAACCCTAAATTTGGTCGAGGGGGTTTACACCTGCTCAGAATGGGTGGCTGAACGCAAGAACATGTATCTATTAGAAATGGCACATTCATTGATGTTGACGATGAATGTGCCAAAGTTCTTGTGGAGTTAGGCTGTTATAACAACAACTTATCTAATTAACATAATGTCGTCAAGAGTATTAGGGATGAAGATACCATGTGAGATGCTCTTGGGCTCTAATATTTTTATTGTTCCACCAAGAGTGTTTGGATGCACATGTTTTGTGCTAGATCACAGATTGATGGTGAGCAAGATGGATCCACAAGCAGTTAAAAATATCTTTTTGGACTACTTATCAAGTTAGAAATGATACAAGTATTGGTGTCCCACTAAAAGAAGGTTGTTTGTCAGTATGGACGTGACCTTCCGGGAGTTGGAACCATTTTATGGGGAAAAAATAGAGTTGAGTTACTTGTTCGAGGATGGCTATACTGATGCTAGTAGAGACAGGGAGAATGTGAGTGACATCGTAGTTGGTATGATTCCATGTCCTTTTGAGTCACCGAGGAGTGATAATGTCTCAGGAGGGAACCGTCAGTCAGGGGGAGCTGAGAGTATATATGGAGCATGAGCAGCATGAGCTTCCTCCTTCTGTGCCTATGTTAGTACCCACAAATGCTGATGTCCCAAGTCCCTCTTCTTCAGGACTTTCTTCAGCCTTTCCACTTGAGTCTCCTGATAATAATTTCACCCCTAATACATCTAATACTACTGTCTTGCTTCGTAGAACTTATAGAGTCAATGCTGGAAAACCTCAAACTAAGTTTGGCAGTTGGGATACTGATATTGCATATTACATTTCATATGCATTCATTCCACCTATATATAAATCCTTTCTTGCATCATTGCATTTAGTAGTTGTACCTAACAACTGGCAGGTAGCTAAGCAAGATTCTAGGTGGTTGAGTGACATGTAGAAGAAACTTAATGCCTTGAAGAACGACACATGAGAGCTGGTACCATTGTCAGCTGGAAAGCATACTGTTGGATGTAAATGGGTTTATACTGTTAAACAGACTCCAGAGGGCAAGATTGACAGGTAGAAGGCCAGATTGGTTGCTAAAGGCTACAACCAAACTTATGGCATCGACTATGACGAGAACTTTGCTCCAGTAGCAAAGATGAGCACTGTGCGAGTGTTAGTGTCATGTGCTGTCAATTTCAATTGGCAACTACATAAGCTAGATGTCAAGAAAGATTTTTTTTGTATGGGGATCTCCAAGAGGAGATATATATATGGATATTCCACCAGGCTTTGCTAATTCAAAAGCAACTGGAAATGTATGCAAATTGAAGAAGTATTTTTATGGGCTAAAGCAGTCTCCGAGATCATGGTTTGATAGATTCATGCATTCTGTGGTATAGGTTTAGGCATTACAGTGGAGATCATACTGTATTTTCAGACACTCAAAGACTCGTATCATTGTTCTTGCAGTCTATGTTGATGATATTGTTATTACCGGAGATGATACTGAGGAGATTCTATAGCTGAAGGAAAAACTTGGAGAGGAATTTGAAGTCAAGGGTCTAGGATAGTTGAATTATTTCCTCGGAATTAAAATTGCAAGATCACGAAAGGGTATAATGCTTTCTCAGCGAAAGTATGCTCTAGACCTTCTTTCAAAGACAGGGATGCTATATTGCAGGGTTGCTTCTACTTCTATCGAGCAAAATCACAAGTTGTGTGCCGAGGGTAGTGATCTAGTGAGTAAGGAGCAATATCAAAGATTATGTGGTTAGCTTATATATCTATGCCATACGAGACATGATATTACTCAGGCCGTGAGTGTGGTGAGTAAATATATGCATAATCCCAGAGAGCAGCATATGGAGGCAGTTCGTAGAATTCTTAGGTATATTAAAGGATGCCCAAGAAAGGGGTTATGGTTTAGAAGTTCTGAACATCTGAGAATTAAAGGCTATTGTGATGCCGATTGGGCGGATTGTATAGACGATCGCAGGTCCACTATAGGTTACTGCATTTTTATTGGAGGTAATCTTGTATCTTGGCATAGTAAGATGTAGTATATAGGTCTACAGCAGAGGCCGAGTACATGTGTAACCACCACTTTTCACCCTAGGAATATTTTGGTAATTTTATAAGTAATAATTGTCATGAAGAGAATATTCATTTTTAGTTGTAGAGATTCCTTTTTTAATTAATTAGTTTCCTTTTCCTGTTTAATTTGAATTTTAATTGGATGATGGAATAACACAAATAGTAATTAGAACCAATTACAAACACATGTAGTGGACCACTTGTCATGAAGAAAATTAAATTTTAAATTCTCTCTATTTATTCCTACTTCTTTTTCAAGCAACACCAATTCAATTTTTCTCCCAAATTTAGATCTAGATCTAGAATTGAATTTCTATTTCATTTCTTCACTAAAGTATTTTATTCCACTTCCATTGGAGAGCAAGAGCTTGGAGAACAAAGAGAAACTAGAAGAGGACTCTAATTCTTGAAGGATCATGTCTGACTCATCTCTTTCGTGTCCAAATTTAAAATTCTTAAAGAGGCTACCAAAATAGTAGATAATTCTCTCAATTTCATCAATTTCATGGTTAGAAATACCCCTTGGTCAAGTAGGAACATTTCCATGGTTAGATTGACTTTCCAATGGTAGATCTAGGTATTAGGAACCCTCAATTTGGTAGATCTATGATTGTATCATGTGGATTATTGATTTTAGGGATCAATTTGGAGTAAACCCCAATTGTGTCCTTTGAGTGTGTGTATTGTGTCCTAATGAAAACTATTGATATTTATTTGGGGGTATGAAGGTATTCTTGTGTCCAAAATTAGATACGAGGAGTGCGTATCATGATACACCATAATACAGTAGTGTAGAATTGGTATATTCCTTTATAATTGTGCTCTAGTATGCCAATCTCATATAGATTCATTAGAATTACTCTATTTACTTAATTATAGCATTATATTCTATATATTATTTGTGTTTTGATGTTGTGATGGTGATTTGGGAGAGTAAGGATGTGTATCACTAGAGTATCACACATGGCTTGATACTCACCAAGTGGCTGGTGAATTGCCTTATTGAGTGTGTGTGTGTGTGTGTGTGTGTGTGTGTGTGTGTGTGTGTCTATATATATATATATATATATATATATATATATATATATATATATATATATTCACATGTATGTATAATTATGTTAAGTGTATATGTATCTATGTTTGTGTGGTGTGTGTGTGTGTGTGTTTAAGTTTCTTTTGGGTGATTGGTGGTTTATGGAGATAGTGTCTTTTGTGCTCAGGTTGGTGTGCAGGTTGAGGTATCACAATAGTGGGTACTCATTTCAGTTCAAAACTGAACTCATAGGACTCGAGTGATGGGTGTAGTCACCTGCATTTGGGAGAGGAAGTTAGGCATGTTACTGAGGTAAGAGAGATTGATACCTGGTACCAGTTAGGTTGATATTTTGAGCAAGTGTTCACTGATATTAGAAAGGAATGTTAAGTTGCACAATTGTAAAGTAGGGGGAAATTGATTAAATTAGGTGGTCTTTAATTTCTGTTGTGGTATCAGTTGGATACATGATCTCAGTTGGAATGGGGGAGAGACCATCGAATGTACTGATACATAGTATCAGTTGATTGGGGGTATAGTCTCCATTGTGCATATGAAGAGAGCTGCATCTGTTTGCAGTAATGAGGGGGTAAGGTGACTAAGGTAAGTTAAGGTTATATGAAGTTAAGTCTGAAATTGGGGCTCTCAATAGTGAGGCTCGAGTGAGGGGTTACTGTTGTTGTATGCAACTTGCTGTGGATAACAGTGATGTAATGGGGTATCAGTTGGGGTAAAGTGATGTGCATGGGTGTCCAAGTAAGGGAGAGGGTAGTGAAGTATATTCAAAGGTGTTATCAGTGAAGTATAGTATCTGGTTACTATTATGGAGAGGGATTATAGTTAGTAAAGTATTGAGTAGATTGGATTAGTTGGTTGAGATATTAATAGTGGTTTGAAATTTATTAAGATATGAGTGTTGGAGTCTAGGTACCAACTCAATACCATTACCTATGAGTTATATATATTAGTAGTACTTAGTATAGGTAATATTAACTTAGTGAGTAGTGATAACTAGTATAAGTTAAGATATCAACTAGTATATTTGGTATGACCAATAATTAGTTAGTATAAGACTAATATTGGCTAAAATGACCTAGTATGACTTAGAAACCTAGAATAGCAAGGTATTAGCCTAGTCAACCTAGTATTAACTAGTATACCCTAATTTGGACCTAGAAGTGGCCTAGAAACATCACCCTTAGCTAGTTATTCATGTTTATCATTTTAATTCACCAATTAACATTGATATTTCTCTATTTAGGACTCTTGGACTCAAGTGTGAGCACTATTGACTGTTCTTCACTCCGGATATCAGGCGAGTACATTCTCTGACAGTTTCCATTATTTTGATGATTACTATGATTCCAGCTTTGTAGTGTTATATTTGATTCTTGACAGAGTGATACACGGGCTAGTATATATAGATACATGTCATGATGAGTCATGAATAGATCCATTGTAGTAGTCGGGGGCGGGAGAAATATTAGCAAGTTATGTGTTCATACCCCACCTTTACATGCATCATAGCTAACTATGCACCACACGTATAGTTAGCCTGACCTTATTACATGCCTCATAGCCTGCTATATATGATTAGCCTGACTTTTTACTCGCATCATAGCTAACCGGATGGTTAGCTTGACCTTACATGTATCATAGCTAATTATATATAGCATGCTTGATCAAGGTCCCAAGCCGATCACATAATAAATTAATATTTTAAGGCACATAGCTAGTATTTATTCTTGTTCCAGTTTATATTGATGAACTGTATTTTACCTGTTCCTTTATAGTTTATCATTATCTGTGACATCATTACCTGTTTATCTGTTCCTCACTATTCCAGTATTACTTTCATCTTGTATTTTATTACTTACTATTTTATAGTTTTTGTCAACTTAATGGAACTGTTGTTAGTGTTTGTTCTTTGTTCTAATCTTGACTGGATAATATTTTTCAGTGATGACCTCAGAATGATGCAATAGTCATGACTACTTTTGCACTATGGACCTAGAGGTGACCTCTGGTGAGATCTAGGATAGTGTTTCTCTATCTCAGTTTCATGTTTGACTTTATTTCTCTTAGATTATTGTTTAGATTATTTCTTTCTTGTTCATTTCTTCTTTTAGAATATTCTGATTGAGTGCATGATATAATTAGTTGTATTAGTATGATTTTATTGAGGTCTAGACAGTATTTTACCGTCGATGCTTCAACATAGGCTGGACGTACCCACGGTCCATGCCCGATTATTCGGGAACGGGTCATGACATATTTTTAGTAGTGGCCCGTGCAGGTCAGGCTTCACAATTAGATCGATATCATGGCAGTACAACAGCTTAGTTGTACTACTGCGAGTCTGCGATAGGACATAGGATATAAAATATATGATGAAAGAATACTCAATCACAAATTAGGATTCCTTGAGATATTTTTGGGATGACCCTTGAGAATATTACTATTAACTCTATTTCAAAATCTGTTTTCACTTGTTTTCATTCACTCTCACTTGTTCGTTTGATTCTTGATGTCTATTGTTGACTTTGATTCTTGTATCGAGATAAATTTTATGGACTAAATTAAGATTTATTCTGATGACATATGTTGATGAGGACAATGATAAAGGTAAATGTCTACTTTATCTATGGAGTCTAGAGTTTATTGCAGCCATACTAGCTGGCGTGACGAAGATATATAGCCGATTTTGGATATACTTATCTTGGTTATAGAATCTAGAGTTCTCGCAGCCATGCTAGCTGGCAAATCGAGAATTTTAGACAACATGATTGGAGAAGTATATACCTTAGTTATGGACTCTATGTTTATCGCAGCTATGCTTACTAGCGTGACGAGAATTCTGGGTAACAAGATTTCAGATAGACATATATGATTATCAGATTGTAGCTTAAATTGGTTTCTAAGATATCATCTTTATATTTCACTCTTGTTATCATTGAATTTTGTTCCATCAACTCTATTAGCCTAGGATAGAGATATATTTAGTACCTCTAGTTCAGTTTCGTATAGAACTTGGCCTTCCTTAGTTCCCGAGATTCCTTAGATAGTGCATTAGATTGGTTACTTACATACATAGTGTGTTAAGTCCGAGTATCAGTATTGATTGTTAGAGGTATAACCTATGAGTCTGAGAGTAATTTTTGGTTGTTATATGAGCATTAGGCATCAGCACAAAAGTTAGAGAAAACTCAGTGTGGTACCATTTGTAACAATAGTTCTATGGTAAATATCAGAGTATAGTTAGTAAGTGGTACCAATGATATCGTCAGGAGGAAAGTAGCATATCAATTTGTGACTTTATGTGTTGGTATCATATCATCATGTATGTTCTAGATAGATATAGATTCATATATTTGAGAGATCCAAGTAGCAATTGAGTATCAAAAAAAAAATTATCCTGGATATTAATGGAGCTGTAATATTCTATTGGTGCTTGATACTTGGTTGTGTCTTGAGGAGGAGAATGTGTATCCATGAGATGTATTAGTGAGTGTGACATGGTATAGTGGTACCCATATGTGTATAAGTGAGTGTGATAGTATTAGAATATATTATGCTAAGTAATAGAACTTGTGCTACATGTGGAAGTTGTACATTAGTAAGGGTTGATAAGAGTGCACAGGTATAAGTCTAGTATGGGTCTATCACCTAAAACTTGAGGGGTGGGTTTGTTAGTGAGTGATAATGTGAGAGAATGAATGGTGAAGTGAACTACATGTGTGGGTATTTTATAAGTATCATGCAGAGGGGTCCTGGATATTAGAAATACAATGACATGGGTTGAGAAGTATCAAGATTGGTCATGGATGATATATTGGGTGTACTACTTATTAGTGTATCAGTTGGTAGTTTCAAATATAGTAGGTATAGAAAGGGATATATATCAACAAGATATAGAAACCTGTGTCTGCCTGTGAGTGTGAAAGTGGGACGTGTGTATCATAGAAGTGAATAACTACTGCATTAGAGACATGTGAGCATGGGTGCTAGTGAGTGTAAAAAGGTGATCTAGTGAGTGAGCTAGTGGCAAGAGTAGAAGTTGTAGGGTGTGGGGATAATGAGCATAGTTGCGGGTGTTTAAGTACAATTATGAGATAATATTTTTGCACCAAGAAGTGCCTAGAGAGGGAAAATATTCAGAATATATCAAGATTATGATGAGTAATAGGTGATATGTGTTATGTGGCAATCTAGTATCAGTGAGTGTTATTGCGTGTGATAGTATCAGTTAGGTGTAACAATGTAATATGGATGTAAGGTATATAACGGGATATCATGGGAAGTATGAGTGCAGGTGTTTCAGACAGTAAGAGAATAAGGGTAACCTAAGTAGGGGTAAGTTTCAGTGATGTGGTCTTTGCTAGTGCATTAGAGTATGGGAGTAGTTATGTATCAGTAAACTGTATGATGGATATAAATATACCAGTATGATATAGTAGTATGTTAGTGCCATAGTGAGTAGGAAGTATTATATATTTATATTGGTACCAAGATACATGTGAGTATTCTAGAGTGATTGCTAGGTGTTAGAGTATGGGTTGTACCCATATACCAAAATAAGAGGAGTATCGGATAAATTTTAACTAGTGTATGAAATTAGTCTCTTGTTTCCAGGGTAGTGTGCCTGTTAGTAAGTGTTGTACCATTATTGATGTATTTATACTAGTATGAGGTGCAGTCTTAGATAGCAGGGTTTTAATCTAGGATTTTGATAAGAAGAGGTTAGTGATAAGTGTAGGAAGTGAAATAATTGTTAATCGTGCTCATGTGTTAGTGTCAATTGGCCTTGAGGGAGTGTTTGTAAGTGTCAAGACCAAGAGTATCTCAAGTATCAGGAAGATTTGAGATACAAGTAACCTAGTGGCTAGTGTATTGATTACATATGAGGTAATGGAGTATCTTAGTATGAAGGTATCATGATGTCATATATAAGAGTTGTGTCTTGTATGGGCAGTACTAGGAATTTAGAGAGGTAGCCTACAAATAGTATCCTAGAGTGATGAGTGTGTATCAATAGGATACATGAGTACAGAGAAGTTGGGTGTCATGAGTAAATAACTACTGTTAGTACCAAGGCTAGTAACCAGGTCAAGTGTTATAGAGTATCAGAGTAAAAAATACACAGGAACCTGTTGACAGAGGTATATCCATGACTTTATGAGAGATAAATTAAGGTAAGATAATTATTCATAAGCAGTTGCATTATTGGGTACCAACTATGTAATGATCATTGGGTTAAGTGTTAAATTAGGTATCATGATATATAAGGATGAATAAGGATATCCAAGTGAGTGCCAAGTAATAGATAAGAATCCCAGTATCTAGTAAGATGTGTTGTGCTAGGGTATTCCTTTTTATCACTGTTTAAATGGTGAAGTTCACTTGATCTAGAGCTTGTCATTTAGTATCAGTATTGGTTGCCAAGAACCATGTTCTTACAATGCAACACTAGTAGCTCAATTCTACCATCTTCTAGTAAATGAGTTAGAACCTTCGAGATTGAATCTATTGTAGTAATTCCTGTTATTTCTCCTAAAATGTAGGATAAAGAATGTTTATAAGCTTCTTGCTTGCATCCTGGAAGATATTTGAGAAGTCTTCCTAAACTATTTAAGATGATCGTATTTCCTGATTATCCTAAATACTTCATGTTTCCTATTTTTCATGTTACGAAGAATTCCTTAATCCAGTTACCTTGAGAGGTAAAGTATAATATCTGGATGTTCTATCTCCTTCCGGTACTAGTACCTATCTTAACTTTTGAGGACAAATTTTTTTTAAGTGGGGAGGATTGTAACTACTTTTCATCCTAGGGGTATTTTGGTAATTTTGAAAGTGCTAATTTTATTTTATTATATTATGTTGTATATTAATTGCTATAATTAATTTGTTGGGTGTTAGTGATAATTATGATAATATATTAGTCTAATTAAATTAGTTAGTTGTCATAAAGAGAATATTCTTTTTTAGTAGTAAAGATCATTTCTTTAATTAATTAGATTTGTTTTCCTCTTTAATTTGAATTTTAATTGGATGATGGAATGGCAAAATTAGTAATTAGAATAAAATACAAGCCCATGTAGTGGACCACCTTGTCATGAAGAGAATTAAATTTTAAATTCTCTCTATTTATTTTGACTTCTTTTTCAAGCAACACCAATTCAATTTTTCTCCCAAATTTAGATCT
This sequence comes from Iris macrosiphon, assembly GCA_036927795.1. Lineage (NCBI taxonomy): Eukaryota > Viridiplantae > Streptophyta > Magnoliopsida > Asparagales > Iridaceae > Iris > Iris macrosiphon. The sequence continues at coordinate 140,169,578 of JAYESA010000007.1, forward strand.
AGAATTGAATTTCTATTTCATTTATTCACCAAACCATTTTATTCTACTTTCATTGGAGACCAAGAGCTTGGAGCACAAGGAGAAGCTTGAGGAGGAGTCCAATTCTTAGAGGATCGCGTCTAACTCATCTCTTTCTTGTCCAAATTTAGAATTATCCAAATATGCTATCAAAACACTAGGTAATTCTCTCAATTTTATCAAATTTATGGTTAGGAACATCCCTTGGTCATGTAGAAACCTTCTCATGGTTAGATTTGACTTTCCAATGGTAGATATAGGCATTAGGAGTCCTCAATTTGGTAGATCTATGATTGTGTCATTTGAATTATTGATTTTAGGGATCAATTTAGGGAAACCCCAATTGTTTCCATTGTGTGTGTGTGTATTGTACCCTAATGAGTACTATTGATGTTTATTTGGGGGTGTAAAGGTATTCTTGTGTCCAAAATTGGATACGGGGAGTGCGTATCATGATACACCATGATACAGTGGTGTAGAATTGGTATATTCCTTTATAATTGTGATCTAGTATGCCAATTTCATATAGATTCATTAGAATTACTCTATTACTTAATTATAGCATTATATTTTATATATTATTTGTGTTTTGATATTGTGATGGTGATTTGGGAGAGTGGGGATGTGTATCACTAGACTATCATACATAGCTTGATACTCACCAAGTGGTTGGTGAATTGCCTCATTGAGTGTTTTTATATATATAAATAATATATATATATATATATATATATATATATATATATATATATATATATATATATATATATATACATACGTGTGTGTGTGTGTAATTATGTTACTTAAGTGTATATGTATTTATGAGTGTGTGGTGTGTGTATTTAAGTTTCTTTTGGGTGATTGGTGGTTCATGGAGATAGTGTCTTTTGTTCTCAGGTTGGGGTATAGGTTAAGGTATTTACAACAGTGAGTACTCATTTCAGCTCAAAATTGAACTCACAGGACTCGAGTGCTGGGTGAAGTCACCTGTATTTGGGAGAGGCAGTTAGGCCTGTTATTGAGGTAAGAGTGACTGATACCTAGTACCAGTTAGGTTGATATTTCGAGCAAGTGTTCACTAATATTAGAAAGGAATGTTAAGTTGCACAATTGTGCAGTGGAGGAAATTGATCAAATCAGGGGGTCTTTAATTTCTATTATGGTATCAGTAGGATACCTACCTGATCTCAGTTGGAATGGGGGGAGAGACTATCGAATGTAATGATACTTTGTTTCAATTGATTGGGGTGTAGTCTTGTGACGTCTCAGTCCCAAAATACGTAGGACTAGGAATACGTAATATGCCAGCTACACATTCGACTAGACTCTGGTCCGACTCGAATGCGTATAAGCTATTTTATAATTGTCACTATCTAGATAATCCAGTAAATATAAATATCTCTGTCTCAATCTAAAATGAACAGAATACAACAAGAATGAGCTACATGTGCTAAAGTCGGCCGCCCAGTAACACACAAGCTCGAATAGACTCAAGAAATAAATATGAGTGTATAAAAACTAGGCTACATCAGTAGATGAATCAATAATATAAATGAATAGCATAACTCTGGTATAAATGATATAAGTACCTGGTACCAATGCCCACATAGCAAAGTAACCCAAATCAGCAACTCCAGGCCGGCTCCACCATGGTATATGCTATAAAACTGACAAGGGACCAAGTCCTCAGAGGGACGTAATAAGGTACAAGAAACAACATGCCAAAGTAAAACAGTATAATGCCACATACTCAAGGGTAAACTACTGTAACCATCTAAGTGATATTCACATGAGAATATCACTCGTACTCAGGCTGAAACTACTACAGGCTCTGTGTCAGGGAGCCCATAGCAGCAAGTAATATCTCGTAGAGCCAGTAAATGTGCTAAAAAACTGGGACAGAGTCTAAGGCACCTCAAGTAACATAGTATATATATATATATATAATCAGCCTGTAGTATGGTGTGTCTCTCCCCACCCAATGTAACCTCATATCTTATGTCCTCGACGTCTCATGTCCATAACATGCAAGATCAGGACCTCTAGGTAGTACAACGAGTCATAATAATATATGTATATAATATACAAGTCTCATATCACGAGTCCTATAATCCTATACAGAATCACCATGAATACCTCAAGAAGGATCCTGTTACATGAAATAGTATCAAGTGTCCTACGGTCTATCGTGCAAGGATACAAGCTTATGAAATGGGATTTTGGTATTAACTTAAGTGACGTTACTCGACTCCGCGTATGACGTCAATACCCGAATCTTGTTCGAACACTAAGCAACATCTCACGGCCCTAGGGTAAACACACACATCAACCATATCAAATAACTATAATAACTAAATAAGATAATTAAGGTAAGAAACTGTGATACATCA